>SKCR01003294.1:0-101382 GCA_019454045.1 Zanthoxylum bungeanum
ACTTAATTGTGTGATTGATACTTTTGGACTAAAATGAGCAAATTGTAAAAAGTTTGTAACTTAGGCAATTTTCGGTAATAGGGTATTTTGGACATTTTCAAATTTGATTTGGGATTCAATATTAAAATAAGTAGCTTATTTTAATAGTGTAAAGAAAATTTTTGAAATTTGAAAAATCCTATTTTTCGCCTTCCGCTGCGCTA
The DNA here is from genome assembly GCA_019454045.1 of Zanthoxylum bungeanum. Lineage (NCBI taxonomy): Eukaryota > Viridiplantae > Streptophyta > Magnoliopsida > Sapindales > Rutaceae > Zanthoxylum > Zanthoxylum bungeanum. The sequence continues at coordinate 204 of SKCR01003294.1, forward strand.
CCTGGCAAAACCGCAAATACGCCAACTGATTTAACCCACAAAACACATGGTAAGTGAGCGATAAATATAGATATATTAACCGTTCATCATCTGTCAACCCTAATATAAGGGTTTTTGCTATAAATTTGTATTTTTATTGTAAAACATGAAGGGAGCTTCGTTTTGTTTTAAACATAAAGAGAATTTCATTTAGTTTTACAAAACATCAGGGGTTTCACTCAAATTTTTTTTTTTTAAGAGTTCTTCTAATTAGGTCCTGGCCTTTGAAATATTTTTAGTTTGGTTATAATTTGATGGAAATCTAATTTGTTTTCTTTACTCATGTGAGCGGACATAGTTCGAATCCTAAAGTTCTTATTTTCATAGAAGATATTTGATTAACTGAATTAACCGCTCTCTTAATCCCACTTGCGATCAAATTTATATAGAAATAAAAATGACGGCTTGTGCATTGTTTATATGGATTAATAATCCTTCTTTCTTGCCCTAATGATGTGTTTTTACTGATTTAACATGAGTTGATACCACTGCTTTGCAATCGATTCAACTTTGGACTACAAAATTCGGTGCCAAGGGCACTAACAAAACTTTGAAAGGAAAGTGGGAGTACTTTTGGATCTTGGCAACAATTAATGAGTGCAATCAATGAGTTTTACTTTTGCCTAACTCAAAAAGATAGTATAAAATTATTGCAATCATTGTATCCCAAGAATGTTCCAATTTAAGTACAGTACAATCAAACCTTGATTTTAATTATAGCTCTAATTATGCTCCTCTACACTATACATAATCTTACATAATCTTCATATATATATATATATATTTATGATATAATATTTTAAACAGACACTATGAAGATTATGGATAGTGTAGAGCAGCATAATTAGAGCTATCATTAAGACTTAAGTTGGATTTAAAAAATACCATAATTGATATCATTTTTCTCATTGATTGCTATATAATGATGCCCTAATCTACTTTTTCATCCGTTATTCTTCTATAATCTTCCATTGGTACAATTAAAGATGAGAAATCTTTTTGAGCCAGGCATCTATTATAAGTATATTGGCCTTTGATTAGAGAAGAACACAAAAAAAAAAAAAAAAAAAACCACAAATGAAAAGTTGTATATAGTATGATGTATTTGTAAAATCTATCAATGTTGATCATATTGAGAGCACGAGGGGAGATTTTATTTTAAAGGTGACTAAATTTTTTCAAATAGTATAAATTGATTTACTATTATTTTTTAAAATAAAATTGAGAAAATTAAGGAATTGGCACCGGGACTTGAACACGGACGGCACACTCTAGTTACTGTCCCTGATTGAGAGTGAACCAATAGGTAGTCCTATTGATGCATGGTATCAATCAAAGTGTGCCATATGTTATAAAATATACATTAGAAATCTTTGATATATGCTCCAAGCAGAAAATAACAACATTCAACTTTGTATCCTCCACTGTATTGTAAGTTGTAAATGCACCCCAAATATATTAAATAAAATCTTGTAAAGAAAGAAGAGGACGATATTCAGATTTGGGTATAGTTGCTTTTGTGCTTGGTAATGCTAATGGTGGTGGGGAGTTAAAGGATTAGGGCTTTTTTTTTTGTTTTTTTTTGCTTTTTGATAGTGGTAAGCGTGGTGACTGAGTGGGTTAAGCATTATGAGCATAATATCATATGTCCTGATGAATCATTGCCATGGAAATATGACATGTTTCAAGAAAACGAAAGAAAGTGGATTCCCTATTAATTCTTTTGCTGCGTCTGTTTTTCTTTCCTTTCAAGGGTCCCATTTTTCTTAACCGAAAGCCCATGGGATCTACTTATGGTGGCCGTTATTTTCAGTTAACCTTTTCTTGAGAATTATGTCTGTAGTTGCGAATTATGTTTGTTATCTGCAGTACTGTTGTGATCACCAGGTTGGCGTCAACGGTTTGAATCTTGGATAAGCTGCGTACATCTTTTCTTCTCAGATTCCGCAATGACAGGCGTCTTTGAAATGGGCAAACATCAGTGGGAGCTTCCCCTAATCGAAAAATTTAAGGGTCTAACAGCATTAGGGTTTCGTATTGATCAAAAGGTGGCCCCAAGAAACAATGAAAATTAAAATAATCAAACACCTTGACTCTTTAATTGAAGTTATTGAAACAATTTAGATAAAATAAAATAAATGTTACTCATTTTTGCAGCTGTACGCCATTGAAGTGACTAAACAAAGCTTAATATATATATCAATCTACGAGCGTGTTCTTGATAACTAAAAAGTTTGAGTGGCCATGTGAGACAATATGCATAAAGCTATATACTTTTAAAACATGTCATGTGTTTTCTCAAATGTGATGTCTAATTGTAATAGACCGTTTTGCTATTAGTTGATTATTTCAATATCATTCATCAAATTTGGCGTTACATATGCATGTGATGAATGAAGTTGAAGACAAGCAGTAGTAGGCATGAATGATAACATGAAACTTTCGAGAGCTGACACAAGACTGACATGGATTGTCACTAGATAAATTAAAATTTGTTGATCAAGTTAATCTTGAGTTCCTGCTGAAAAGTATGCGAGAATTTGTCAAAACTATAATATTCATTAGAGAACCATGCATCTTTTTCGTAATCAACTTGGAATTTGTGTCAATTTTGATAGGGGTTTTATCTATTCCGCTTAAGTCTGTGTAGGGTGGTTTGACAGCGGGATGTTCAATATTTCCAAAAAAAAAAAAAAAAAAATTGTGATAGGTGATTATTCGATAAAAATATACAAGTAATTAAATCTAGGGTAAATAACATCTAATTATCCTACAAATTCCAAAAACAACATTTTAGTTTATACAGCTTTAGAAATACAACTTTAGTTTCTATAGTTTTAGAAAATATAAATTTTAACTTACTATTAAATTTTTTTATTAATTGAGTCATTTTTCATCTAATTTTAAAATAAATTTTTACTAACTTTGAATAGTTTTGGAGGTATTCAAGTTATTTAATACTAATTGGATAAAAAAAAAACTCAAAATTAATGAAAAGTATCTAATGACAGGATTAAGGCTTATATTTTCATAGCCGTAAGAAATAAAATTTCGTCGTGATGATTTACAAGGTAGTTAAGTATCATTTGAACTAAATCTTAATTATATGTTAATGTTATAAATACACATGTGGAGAAATATCTTTGAATTCTTAACACAAATAGATCAGTAGCCAAAGACAATTTTGAGATTTGGATGGTCCTAGACGATCTCTTAAAAATATAGTCCTAAAATTTTCTTAAATTAATAATAATATCTGAAAAAGATTTTGGGTCCTAAAATTATTGTTATTTTGGTTATGTTCACTTTTCTTTCTCGTTCAGTTACTGTCTTCTTCTTTTTTCACATTTTGATTTGGTTATTAAAAGTGAAATAATAAAGACTAGTTAAATATATGAGATAAAATAGTTTTTTTTTTTAAAATAAACATAAAACATAAAACATAAAAATAATAATAATAATTATAAGTGGGCCTGAAATTTTAAAATTAGGTGGGATCGTAAACAGTGATTTTATTAGACTCAGGCAAATACCGACCCGAGCGCCTAATTAAGAAATTACACTTTGATATACCTCAAATAACCATTTGAGTATACAATGTGGTCAGGTACTCGATTCATTTTCTCTCTCTATCACTAATTTGCTTTACTAGCTTTGTTCTCAATTTACAAGTGTTGCGAAATGTAAAAATTGCTAACCCTTTATAATGTGTCTTCTACCCCTTTATATAAGTCCTCAAAACCACTATTGCAACCGACCCTAATGTCAGCTTATGTCACTGAATCAACATTATAACCCTTAGTCATTGCTTCCACCATCTTCTCAGCCAATCAAATAAGCTTGTTTCCCTGGCATTGCACCGGCCTCTAGCGGCCACTACTTTACCACTGCACCGGCCTATGGCAGCTGGCAGGGCCTATGATCACTATGAATAGCTGCTTTATCCCTTTCATCATTAGTCTTCTAGATGCACTCTTTTCCAAGTAGGGTATGCGTCATGCTACTCCCAAACTGGTCGGTCATCATCCCGGCTTCGTTCCTCGGGTCGGATAACCGAGACAAATGGTACTCTTTCAAATCCAGACTTCAAAATTATCAGGTCGGGTTGTTTACCCCATACGGATGATAATTCATCAGATCAGGTGAACAAACTCTCGGAGAACCCAAAAAACCCTCTTTAATGTGATCAGGTCGGGGACCATCATCACTTGCCTCACCTTAGAATCTCTCCTTAAGGAGAACACCTTATTACACACTATGGTCGGGCCATTTCTTCAACCTTCCTCTTACCTCTGGGCTCTTGGGCCTTTCTATCCATTTGGTTGTGTAGTACTACAATACCCTTCAACCTTCCTTGGGATAAAGGCTTGCAAAAAATTCATGGGGTCCTGATTCCCTCGTCGCGACATTTATTGATTGTGAATGTTGCAGGGTACTACGTTTCCTCTTGCAGTAATTTACACCTTTAGCAATCATTGAGTTTCCCGATCATAAATATTTATCTAGAATTTTAAATAAGTCTTTCTCATCCAAATAACCAATAAGTAGGTATAAGTACAAATTCTTATTATAAATAGGAAAACTTTACTTGGATTTTAGGGAACTACCGTCCATTTTATAACTCTATGTGAGACTTTTTATAGAGACTCTATTGATAATATCTCCTCAGCATTTCAGCATTCTATGGATTTTTGAGTCGGGTGCCATTGAGATATTCCAAGAGATAGACTCTAGCCTGATGATTTATGTTACTTTATATGGTTATTCCCACTTCGCCCTAAGGGAGCCTTCCTCGAATTCTTCGTGTTCAAGGTGACCCGCCTCAAGTCCAAGTCCATGGGATGAAAGGTTTGCACCCTGACTCTTTTATTGTAAAAGTGAGCCATCCTCTCCTAATAAGGTGCCACTTTGAGTGCTGACCTCTCTCGATGTTCCTCTACCAAGTCCAGATAGACCTGGCCACCGGTTCGGTTCGGTTTCGAACTGGAACTGAACCGAACAGTTCCCGGTTACACGCTTGTGGAACTAGAACCAAACCGGATAATTTCAGTTCGAGAACTGAACCGGAATCAAAACGGGCGATTCCGGTTCGGTTTCGATTTTTTTAGTAATTTAAAATTTTATTTTTATTTTTTTAAAAAAATAAAAATGGGATTTCAAATTTATTTAAAATTATTAATTTGATTTTATATTACATTAAATTAAAAATAAAATAAAAGAGCTTGAACTTAAATTTTTAAAAACTTAAGTTGTCTACGTATCCTTTAGGGGTGAGAGGAATCAAAGCTCACGTAGTTCCATTATATTTTTTAGATAGTTCCCAATTATAATTATTTATTCATCATCATTATCTATGCCTGTTGTTGATCCTTCAGCTCTCATTCCGCTAGCACTTGCAGATGCATTATTGAACAAGTCTTCAAAGTCATCGGGGGCATCTTTTTGTTGCCTCAGATCAGCTTGCGTCCAATCATCTACACATATTGTTGCATCTAAAGTGATTGGATGTAATGAAGACTATCTCGATTCCTAAATATTACCTCTTAAGCTGAAGGCTTGTTCCACCGCAATGGTGGAAACGGGTGATGACAGCACCTCTTTAGTAATAATTGATAAAAGATTATGGATATTTTGATGTCGGTTCCACCAGTCAAGTACTTGAAATTTTTTATTTACTAAAATTTCAGAAGGAAACTCGAAATTAATAGATAAATAATTATCTAATTCCGGGTTGTTAGTCGTGTTATCCCTCCGTTTTTTATTTCGTTGTAATAACCAACGATCAACAAAACAAGTCTTGAATATATTACAGGTTCGCTACTAGATTATTCTGATGATTGCAAGTTATATCTACTAACATAATAATTAAATAAATCTATTAAATTAATTTTTAGTCCATCTATTATTTTTCTAATATTAATTTCATCATCTATTCCTAAAAATGTATAGCAAGTTTATAGGCCACTATTCAAACATTCTAATTTAAATCTAAGATAAAAAAAATTTTTGGCAATAAGATAAAGTAATGAAATGTATTTAAAATAAGTCAATCATTTTCTCTTCATAAAAGAAATAGCTTTAATTAAAACAATATCATTAATATTGTTACTTTCAGCATGCTCATATAGAGTACCAACAATATTCATACATTTAACAAGATATAAATTTATTGTAGGATAATAAACTCCACTAAAATATTTCTAGCATCACTAAAAAGTTTTAAAAGTTATAATTTTTTTTTCACAAATATCTCATTAACTAGGCAAAAGTGTTATATGTTGAACATATTGGGGAAAAAAAACTACATAATACATCTTTGTATTGAAAAGCTTGAGTTAAAAGAAAATAAGTTGAATTCCAACGAGTTGGAACATCTCGTGAAAATTTTACCAATTTTACACTATTTAATTTACAAAACTTGGCCCATTCTCTCCTGACATTAGAATATGACCAAATACAACTAAGTGCAATCTTAATAGGATTAATGTGATGTTTTAAAAAGTCAGACCATCTTGAACACATAAATTATGGACATGGCATGTGCAACGAACATGAAAAAATCGACCTTCCAAATTTGGTTGACATATTTCTTTTAAATCTCTCATTGATGCAGTATTTGCAAATGCATTATCAAAACCAATTGTTAAAATTTTACCTAATAAACCTTATCCATAAAAATTACTTTAATCATTGTATAAATATTTTGTGCAGTATGATGCTCATCAAAAACTCTAAATATAATAAGTCATTTTTGCATGTTCCATGATCCATCAATTCAATGACAAGTCACACCCATGTATGAGTGTGTTTGCCAATGGTCACTTCAAATATCAGAATAAATAGAAAGACAATCTTTAATATCTTTAAATATTTCATTTAAAATAATTTTACCATCTTTGTATAATTTAAAATTTTATCGTTTTGTTGTATTCCTAGGCATTTTACAGGCAACAGGATTTAAAGCATTTCGAACATAATTAATAAAATCAATTTTTCACCAAAACTTGAAGAAAGATGTGTCATACAAGTAGCAAATTCTTCTCTACTTTTAGCATAAGAATATTTAAATAAATCACGCGTGTATAACGCAAGCGCACGTATCGTTCAAGTAGTATAAAAAGTATCGATCCCATGAGGACTTAAAATCTTTTGTTATAAATTTATGAAGCTAAATGTTTAAAAGTATCTAATGGATTGGTTGTTTGATTTGAAAGTGATTTTAAACTTAAAACAAGTAAATAAAATTGCTCGAAAATAGATTGAAGAAAATTCAAATTTATAAAACTATCAAAGGTTGTGAATCCTTCCAATATCTTTTTAAAAGATGAAGTGGTTATTTTACGTTTGTGTAATATATTGGTTTATTAACCTGGAACATGAAATTATGTAAAAGCCTCTTCCGATGGTCAAATACAAATACCCAGTTTAACCCAATTAATCATATTCATATGTTAACCAAGTTATCTGAATTCATTAAGATTAAGTTCCAATTATGGCTATCCCCGCCCGACAAGTATATTCCTATCCTGTAAGGAAATCTATTAAAGGGTTATCTATCCTCAAGGAAGATCGTGGGTTATTGAGTCTAAGGTTTTTAACCTAAAATCTATTTCCCAAGTTCATTTTAAGTTTACCAGTTCAATTTTATTAATGGTCAGTTAGTAAAAAGCATTAGGATTAAGGCTCAATAAATAAACATTTATATTACCCAAACTGTAATTTAACCCCTTATAAACTGGTGATATTGGATTTCATCACAACCCCAGATAACTGGCTTAGTTACGACACATATTTACGGGTAGTAAAAACTTAAATAAAACAAAAGACATAAAGTAAATTGCTGGAAATTAAATACTGAAAATTAAATGCTGAAAAGTAAAAGCTAAAAGTAAATTGCTGAAAATTAAATTACTGGAAAGTAAATTACTGGAAAGTAAATGCTGAAAAGTAAATAAAGTAAAAGTACAATAAAAGAAAATGCTGAGGTAAAATGATTCATTTTATTACTACTATTTTAGATATCTCCCTTAATATAATATATTAACTTTGCGAGATAATTATCAACCAGCCATATAGGAAGTATCCTGATTAAGTCAAATTAATAATTAATTACCAACCGACCAACCAGGCGGTATCCATGATTAGTCAGGTTAAAACCAATTTATAATTAATTACCAACCGACCAATATGGCGGTATCCTCGTTAAGTCAGATTTTAAATAGTTATTATATTATAATTAAGGGAGATTAATCTAAATAGCAATAATAAAAGCTTTACCTTTTACCCCAGTAAGGGGGAGTTACCTCCTCATTGATTAAAAAGTAAAAACTGAAAAATAAAGAAAAGAAAGTGCGAAAGCGGAAATTAATTACTGAAAGCTGTAAATAAACAAACAAGATGCAATCTTCTTTGTATTCTTAAGAAATTACATAGAGTAAGGTATGAATTTACAAATGAAATGGCTTGGTATTTATAGGCAAAATTTTGCCTCCATCAAATCATCCACCAAATCCATTATTAATTGCTCCACTAATTGCTCCACAAAATCTATTATTAATTACTCCACTAATTGCTCCACCAAATCCATTATTAATTGCTATCATGGATTTGGTGGGTGCTTGACTATTTTTATTTTTTATTTTTTTGCTTTGAAAATGACTTTAATAATTACACATAACACACTTACGGATGTTTCATCAAGTTCGTTCATGAAATCTTCAGAATTCAAAATTATTTTGTTCTACAAAGTTTTAGATCTTTGAGTCTTATTTAATCTGGAACTTGAATCAGCTCAATCCGATATCGGAGTAAAAGGTTATGCCCAAATTACGACAGTTGTGCAAAATTGGAATTTCTGAAACTGCACTTCGTTAGAACGCCCTTTCAAGTTTCCAATCTCCAAAATTAATATGTCAAGTCCAATTTTTGCCCTTATTTGGCCCACATTTCGTCCTAAATGATTCCATTGAGTCCCAATATTATTTTATCAGTAAAATAAACTAAAACACATCAAAACGTTCATCAAACACGAGAAACTAAACAAAATATTAAGTAAAAGGGGCGATAAATATTGATATATTTTCCGCTCATCACATCCCCAAACCGAACATTTTGCTAGTCCTCGAGAAAAACAACAAAATAAAATATAAGAAATAATTAAAATTAAACTAAGCCACTTTCGTGGGGATCACGGTTGCATTTAGCATATGCAACAAGCCTTTAAACCCCTAGCTGTCCCTAGTGGATGAGTTGTAGTCTCGTGAGGGCTTACAGCAACGATACCCACAAACGTTTTACAAAAGTAAAAAGATAATAAAACTAATACACACAAAAGAAAAAAGACAAAAGAAAAGAGAATAAAGAAGTTAGTGACTAAACAAGTGAAACTTCTTATCCAAGTTAATAGTTGTTTTATTTCTTTCTAAATTACCGAATAAGTGAATTCTCCGATTATTTTTTACCATTCTTCATATACACAGCCAACAAAATATTAATCAACTCGTTTTGCCCACAATAGTCACAAATGTAGTTGAGAAGAGAGTAATATTTTTGTCCTAAAGTTATATCAGAATTCACACACTTTTTAAAACAATGAAATAATTTTTTTGATTTTTTTTTTATTTTTTTCTTGATTTTTTTATTATTTATATACAATATCTTCCATCCATGTAACGAGCTTTGGGTCAGTGACTCCCAAACCAGTTGGCTTTAGGGCACTAGGTGTTAAGACACCCCTACGGACTTAATTACTCAGATTTTCAATATAAATGTTTTTTTTTCAACATCTACGATCTATGTAGAGAGTGTTGGGCCAGTGACTCTCAAACCAGTTGGTTTTACGGCACTAGGTGTTAAAACACCCTCACAGACTTAATAACTCGGATCTAGGATGTTTTTTTATTTTATTTATCCCATCGTTTTTTTAGGTGCTTCCTCAATTTAAACTATAGCACTGAATATTACAAACTTTTCAATTACATCTCATGTCTGTATGTTACCATGCAAATTGATAATATCTGTCAACTGAGCATATGAAGATCCATTTTAATCAGTTTTAAGGAGAATTCACAAATTAAATAATTCAAAAGGAAATAAACAAAAATTAACTTGTTTCGAAATAGGTTGAGATACGTCTCAGGAGTGGAAACTCCTTACACAGCTATCTCACACCAATTTGACCTGATTAATCAAATTAAAAACACAAAAACAAAATATTTTTTTAATTTTTGTAAAATTTTTCAATTTTTTTTTTGAATTTTTCGAAAATTTTGGCTAAAACAAAACAATACAAGATACAAATTAACTATTCCCCTCCCCCAAACCTAAATGAGAGATTGTCCCCAATGTCTTAAACAGTAGAAGAAGAGTTTAGAAAACCATACCTGGTTAGCTGAAATTCTACATCTAAAAGGGAATTAAAGGTTAAGATCCAGATTTATTCGACGCTTCTTACCCGATCATCATCGGACCATTTTATCTTGGAAAGAATATAGTCAATTTACGGTTCAAATGCTAAGATTTGGTCAATTAAATCTGGGGCAGTTCTAGCAGTAAAGAGGAGTTCTTTTACAGGCTTTGACACGAACCCATTTCTTCGGGCATCATCAAGAAACACACAAAGAAAATCATAAAATCCATCAGCATTAAATAATCCAATTGGTTTCTGGTGTATGTTCAAGTTTGCCCAAGATAGTACTGTAAAAATTTCCTCCATCGTGCCCAAGCCTCCTGGCAAAGCAATAAAAGCATCAGCACAGTTAATCATCTCTACCAGTCGTTCAGACATACCTCGCACGATTAGTTCCTCGCCGTTTGATGATCCAATAAGATTCGCCTCCGCCAAGGGTTTTGGGATGATTCCCAAGACTTGACTGCCTCCATCCTGTACAGCCTTTGAAACGATCCCCTTTAGTCCAAGATTGCCACCGCCATATACTAAGTGCATATTCCTTGCAGCAATGACTCGACCCAATTCATGTGTCACTGTTACGTATTCTGGTTTAACACCAACACTGGTACCGTAAAACACACAGATGTTTTCAACCCGTCTTCTTGAAGTAGCTTCCATTTTTATCTGGATGCCTTCAAAAGTGCAATGATGAGTTGAATTTATAACACCTGAAAATGGTGAGTAAAAATAATAGCACTAGTACCTGCCAAATGACAATTATTAGTTAAACAATAAAATAAATCGTGAAATGTCAAAAAGTCTGGATCCTGTCGGAGAAAAGAAAAAAAAAACAGAGCAAAACAAATCACAATTATTAGGAAAAGACAAAGAGATAAAATAGTTACAATAATTCACGGCTTGATTGACGTCTATGCGTCGGGGACAAGCTTCCCATCCAATTTTCTTATAAATTAGCAAACAAGATTTTTTAGAGTCAGATTCCCAAGACTTAACTGTTGTCTTTCTTTTCGGAATTGTGTATGTAATTTGCGAATGACTATATGAACATATCCACTAGGATGCGTCTCAATTGTCGAAGATATATCATCTAAAGACTCCTTACTCAAGCCATCCCTAATGAATTTAATTTTATCTTCGCGATTATCAGACACCATTCCTAAAGAACGACAACGAGTATTTCAATTCCAGCGTGCACATTTGTAACAAACACCCATTTGCTTATATCTACGTTTCATTGCATAGGTGTTTCTTCCAAAACCAGGCAAATAAGAATTACAAGAATCAGAATACTCACGTGCTAATCGGACTCGTGCTTCGATTACCCAACGAATGTCATTAGGAATACCATGGATCTTCAGAAGTCTCATTTGTTCCATGCGAGCTTTGTAGACCTTCATCAGAGAATTTTGAGGGAGAGAAGGAAATTGCTTATGAAGATTTACGAGAGCTTCTTCCATCCTAAAATCTGACTTAACCTACAAAAACTAAACACACAAAAATCAAACACACCAAATCTGAATATATACACAAATTTGCGTGGGTTGCCTCCCAACTAGCTCTAAGTTTAAAGTCGTCAGCTAGACATGACTGCCCGAATGTTAGGCTGGATCTGAAAGTGTGACACTTTCTTTTTGTCGCTCAAATGATTCTCCCCAGTAGTGCTTGACACGCTTGTTTTTAACCTTGAATATTTTGTTGGAGTTGGGATCATGTAACTCAACGGCTTTATCTGGTAAAACTTTGGTGATTAGGAATGGACCTGACCACCGTGATTTTGGCTTCAATGGGAAGAGTTTCAACCTTGATTTGTTTAACAGTACCTTCTGCCCTAGTTCTAGTTGTATGCACACTAACTTCTCATCATGTCTCTTCTTGGCATTTTCTTTGTACAATTTAGCATTCTCAAAAGGCTGTATGTGAAATTCCTCCAATTCTTTGAGCTGGTGGAACTGTTTCTCTTATGTTGCTTGTAGTGTAAGAATAAGCTTCTTCAGTATGCAGTACGTTTTATCTTCAGGCTCCACAGACAGTTTATCAGTAGAACTTTGTATTGTATTGGAGTTCTGGATGGTACTATGTATCACATCCAGTCTGAAACATTCTTCATTCTTTTCGTCATCCGGGAAATTCATGGCTTTAAAAACATTGAATGTTACTTCTTGGTTATGTACCCTCATGGTTAGTTCTCATTTTTGTACATCAATAATGATTCGACCTGTAGCCAAGAATGGTATCTCGATGATGATCGGCACGTCTTCATCTTCCTCTATATCAAGGACAATAAAATCTGCTGGGAAAATGAATTTGTCAACTTTGACCAGCACATCTTCAACTACACCTCTCAGAAATATGAGCGTTCTATCAGCAAGTTGTAGAGAGACTGGGGTGGACATTGTTTCTCCAATCTGCAGTTTCCTGTAAATAGAAAAAGTCATCAAGTTAACACTTGCACCTAAATCGCACAAAGCCTTACCGAATACATGTTCTCCTATGGTGCAAGGAACAGTGAAACTTCCAGGATCTTTCAATTTTGGGGGAAGCTTCCTCTGAATGATGGCGCTGCATTCTTCTGATAATGCTACTATCTCGTAATCTCCCAATCTCCATTTTCGTGAAAGAATGTCTTTCATGAATTTTACATAGCTGGGCATTTGTTGCAACGCTTCTGCAAATGGAATGTTGATATGCATCTTTTTGAAGATCTCTAGGAATCGAGAAAATTGATTGTCTAGTTTATTTTTCTAGAGATGCTGTGAAAAAGGTAGAGGTAGAGTGATCATTTCTTGATCTTTTTCCTTTGCTTATTTTTCCTACATCTGTGGAACTGCTTCGCTGCTTTCTTTTGGAACTTCTTCACCAGTTGTTTTGACTCCAACATCTTTGTTGATTTCAGTACCGCTTTTTAACATGATGGCATGACATTGCTCCTTCCCCATGTTCCTTGGATTTTGTTCTGTGTTACTGGGAAGATTTCCTGGCAGTCTGTAACTCTGAGCATTGCCCAGTTGTCCAATTTGATTCTCCAGAGCTTTAATATAAGCAGATTGACTTTGAATTAATGCTTCTTGGGATTGAAACAAAGCATCATACCTAGCTGCTTGAGAGTCGTGTTTTGCTTCTATCTTTTTCAAATATTCCTGTTTCTTTGTCATACTTCTGGTCTTTGTTTTGTTGTTGTTGGAATCCGGGTGGTGGATAGTTTTTTGGCCCTGAATTTTTGCTTCAAGCAAAATTGGGATGATTCCTCCACCCTGGGTTGTAGGTGTTGGAATAAGGATTGTTCCCCTGTCTGTTGAAATTGTTGACATAATTCACTGTCTTTTTATGTTGGTTTGGCTCTGCTGCTCCTCAATATGGTGAACTTGTGGATCCAACATTACCTTGCATGCTGAGAGTTTCCATGAATTTGCATATATGATCCAACTTGGCACTTACTGCTGTGTTGGCTCCAACTTCATAAATTCCAGCAATTCGTTGAATCAAGCTCATTTCTGTTGGCCACAAGGAATTGTTGTTGGCCATTTCTTCAATTAGGTCCCAGGCTTGATCTTCTCCTATTGCCATTAGCGCTCCTCCAGCAGCAGCATTAATTGTGGTTCTCATTATTCCAGAAAGTCCATTGTAAAAAGTTTGAACTTGTAGCCATTTTGCAATCTCATGGTGAGGACATTTCTGGAGTAAATCTTTGAATCTTTCTCAAGCTTCGCAAAGGGATTCTGAATCTTGTTGCATAAAGGATGTGATGTCATTCCTTAACTTTGCAGTTCTGGCTGGTGGAAAGTACTTTGCAAGGAATTTGGTGGCTAGAGTGTTCCAAGTTGTGATGGAACCTGCTAGTAGTGAATGTAGCCAAGCTTTAGGTCTGTCTTTCAAGGAATATGGAAAAACATGCAGTCTCATTGCTTCTTCAGCTGCTCGGTTGTAATTGAAAGTGCCGCAAACTTCCAGGAAGTTCCTGATGTGGGTTTTCAGTTGCATTCCCCCCAAACTGAACTGACTGTTGTATCATCTGGATGCATGTTTTGATGTCACACGCATTTTCTAGTAAGGGAGGAAGTACAATACAGGAAATGAAGCCGTCAACCACTGAAATAGTTCTGTCTCGAATGGGAATTGGCGGTGCAACTTCCAAAGGTTCAGGTTCCATGTTGATTAGTGCTTTTTGGCCTTCTCGCCTTTCCCTTCTCAACTGTCTGATGGTTCTTTCAATTTCAGGGTCAAGTGGACGGATTTCAAAGCTTCTGATTCGTCTCATGTAGTGACTGAGAATCTGAAACAAGTGAAAACAAAAACAATAAGTAAAAAGAAAATTAGATACAAAAAAAGGTATTTATCCTCAAAACTAATAGTGAAAGATAAATAAGTCCCCGGCAACGGCGCCAAAAACTTGACCGGTGCGTAATCACACGCGTATAACGTAAGCGCACGTATCGTTCAAGTAGTATAAAAAGTATTGATCCCACGAGGACTTAAAACCTTTTGTTATCAATTTATGAAGCTAAATGTTTACAAGTATCTAATGGATTGGTTGTTTGATTTGAAAGTGATTTTAAACTTAAAACAAGTAAATAAAATTGCTCGAAAATAGACTGAAGAAAATTCAAATTTATAAAAATATCCAAGGTTGTGAATCCTTCCAATATCTTTTTAAAAGATGAAGTGGTTATTTTACGTTTGTGTAATATATTGGTTTATTAACCTATAACACGAAATTATGTAAAAGCCTCTTCCGATGGTCAAATACAAATACCCAGTATAACCCAATTAATCATATTCCTATGTTAACCAAGTTATCTGAATTAATTAAGATTAAGTTCCAATTATAGCTACCCCCACCCGACAGGTATATTCCTATCCTGTAAGGAAATCTATTAAAGGGTTATCTATCCTCAAGGAAGATCGTGGGTTATTGAGTCTAAGGTCTTTAACCTAAAATCTCTTTTCCAAGTTCATTTTAAGTTTACCAGTTCAATTTTATTAATGGTCAGTTAATAAAAAGCATTAGGATTAAGGCTCAATAAATAAACCTTTATATTACCCAAACTGTAATTTAACCCCTTATAAACCGGTGATATTGGATTTCATCACAACCCCAGATAACTGGCTTAGTTACGACACATATTTATGGGTAGTAAAAACTTAAATAAAATAGAAGACATAAAGTAAATTGCTGGAAATAAATATTGAAAATTAAATGCTGAAAAGTAAAAGCTGAAAGTAAATTGCTGAAAATTAAATTACTAGAAAGTAAGTTACTGAAAAGTAAATGCTGAAAGTAAATAAAGTAAAAGTATAATAAAAGAAAATGCTGAGGTAAAAAGATCCACTTTTATTACTACTATTTTAGATATCTCCATTAATATAATATATTAACTTTGGTGATAATTACCAACCAGCCATATAGGCGGTATCCTGATTAAATCAAATTAATAATTAATTACCAACCGATCAACCAGGCGATATCCATGCTTAGTTAGGTTAAAACCAATTTATAATTAATTACCAACCGACCAATATGGCGGTATCCTCGTTAAGTCAGATTTTAAATAGTTATTATATTATAATTAGGGGAGATTAATCTAAATAGCAATAATAAAAGCTTTACCTTTTACCCCAGCAATGGGGAGTTTCCTCCTCATTGCTTGAAAATTAAAAACTGAAAAAGTAAAGAAAGGAAAGTATTGTGCGTAAAAGTAAATTGCGGAAAGTAAAAATTGAAAAGTAAAGAAAAGAAAGTGCGAAAGAAGAAATTAAGTACTGAAAGCTATAAATAAACGAACAAGATATAATCTTCTTAGAATTCTTAAGGAATTACATAGAAGAATGTATGAATTTACAAATGAAATGGCTTGGCATTTATAGGCAAAATTTTGCCTCCACCAAATCCATTATTAATTACTCCACTAATTACTCCACCAAATCTATTATTAATTGCTTCACTAATTGCTCCACCAAATCCATTATTAATTGCTATCATTGATTTGGTGTGAGCTTGACTATTTTTATTTTTTTATTTTTTTTATTTTTTTTCTTTGAAAATGACTTTAATAATTACACATAACACACTTATGGATGTTTCATCAATTTCGGTCAAGTAATCTTCAGAATTCGAAATTATTTTGTTCTTCCAAGTTGTAGATCTTTGAGGCTTCTTTAATATGGAACTTGAATCAGCTCAATCCGATTTTGGAGTAAAACGTTATGTCCAAAATACGACAGTTGTGCAAAACTGGAATTTCCGAAACTGCACTTCGTAAGAACGCCCTTTCAAGTTTCCAATCTCCATAATTAATATGTCAAGTCCAATATTTGCCCTTATTTGACCCACATTTCATCCTAAATGATTCCATTGAGTCCCAATATTATTTTATCTGCAAAAAAACACATCGAAACGTTCATCAAACCCGAGAAACTAAACAAAATATTAAGTAAAAGGTTCGATAAATATTGATATATTTTCCGCTCATCACACCCCCAAACCTAACATTTTGCTAGTCCTCGAGAAAAACAAAAAAATAAAATATAAGAAACAATTATAATTAAACTAAGCTACTTTCGTGGGGATCACGGTTGCATTTAGCATATGCAACAAGCCTTTAAACCCTCAGGTGTCCCTAGTGGACGAGTTGTAGTCTCGTGAGGGCTTACAGGAACGATACCCACAAATGTTTTACAAAAGTAAAAAGTATAATAAATCTAATACATACAAAAGCAAAAAGACAAGAATATTTTATTAATATTTTTAAGGGTAATTTAGTAATTATATTTAAAAAATTAACTATTAAAGGCAGCTGAGAGCCGTTGCTCCCTACTGCCGACCCAATGGCTAGTAGCCGTTGGCAAAAACGATTCCAACCGGAACCAAACTGTATGGTTCCTGTTGGAACCGTAGAACCGTTTGGAATCGTCCGGTTCTATTCGGTTCGGCTAGGGTAGAACCCTAACCAAATCAAATAAATTCGGTTCCGTTTCTAATTTCGGAACCGGAACTGTGGCTGGGTCATGGTCCAGATGATGTTTGATAAGTTCTTCATTATGTTTCTTCTTAAAGTACCGGACTAGATAAGACGTCATCCTGATCTCCGCCAGATCACCGTTTCACATCCATAATCCAAAGAAAACGGGGTCTCACCAGTGGGATCTGTCACGACCCCCTCCCTAGAGCGGGCCCAATCCTAGAAAGAGGTTCGCGGACTTCTATAGCTCGAGCATTCTATATGTAAAACTAACCAAATAAATATGCACAATTATTACATCATAAATTACAAATCCATGAATTATACACAATTTTTATGGTTTACAACACAAGTCTTAAAAATATGCAAATGATGACTCAAATGTCTGGACCAAACCGAAAAACAATTGTGGCGCATGGATCAAATTCTGGTACTACTACTGTTGCGCTTGCGAACTACCTGGAATGTTTGGGGAAAAGGGAGTGACCTTAAAGAGCTCAGCAAGTAAAGCACTCATATTCTCAACATGACATCACCAACAAAATTGTGAAATATATATAAGTATATATATATATAATATAATATATGAAAATAACATATACTATAATATCTTCTCAAGCAATCATCCCACAAAAATACAAACACCATCAAACATGGTTGCTAATCCGAGTCAAGAATAATAGTGGGTTGAAACCAATGGGAGAGTCCATCTAATACCCCCAAGGTTTCCCACCATATCATCTAGCAAAATATGTGTGAGTGGATTAAAACCAATGGGAGAGTCCCTCTCATACCCCCAAGGTTTTTCACCATATAATCTCGCAAAATATCTCATCACATCTCGCCTTATCTCCAGCCACTATTATACAAAACCCGCAGCATAATACAACAACACGCTGTTGGGTTTTCTATGTCAAACCAAGATCAATTAAGCATAAAATATGTGCGAATACAACAAAGTAAAGCAGCGGAAATACTCACTTTGATCGGCTTTTGGATGCGATGAACACAAAAATTCCGCTCCTTGTAGAATTCGGCCAAACCTTCCTTGTGTGGATCTTCAAGCTCCAAGCTTTGAGTGTTGATTCCATTCTCAAGGATTGGTTTCCCTATCACCTTTGAATGATCTCTTTAGTGTGCTAGCACTAGGAAAAATTTGCAACAAATTGTTTCCTTATTCTTGTATATGTCTCGGCCAAGCCAAGAATTTTGAGAGGAAAAATGGCAAAATGCCGAGAGTGAGGGAGAGAAGAGAGATTAGTGTGTTGTGTGTTGATTTCAAAAATCAAGTAATGATATACCAAATATTTGGTATTAGTCATTCAATTCTTACACAAATTTGGTGTGTTGGACAAGTTATCACCAACCAACCAAAACCCATCAACATAAAGTGACTAGGTGATGTGAGTTGTGATGTGACTTGTGGGCCCCACTAGATTCAAAATCCGAGTCGGCCCGCACCACATCCCGGGCTCGGGTTCGCTAATTCCGAATTAACGAATTTTCCATTGTGACGTAATTAAATCAAATTTAATTAAATAATTATGCCTAGCAAAATTACTATTCATGTCGCTAGCGAATTAATTCTAAATTAACTCGTTTGCCCGAATTAAAATCCAATTTTAACTCTGCGTCGAAATCTAATTTCGTTTAATATATCGAATATATTATTTTATCGATTAATTCCAAATTAATCGTTCTCTCTCTTCAAATAATATTTTATCCCAGATAAAATTTCTCCATAATTAATCCTAGATTAATTTTCTCTCTCTTATAATTAATCCTAGATTAATTATGTTCGAGTCATACGTCATCGGTGAATCTTCGGGAAGCGACCCATGAGATCCCTGGATATGTTGGCAGTAAATCTGGTCGTCAGACTATCCGAACACGTACGTACCTTGTACTACATTTTTACCGATTCACGAGACATGGTTGGCTTCTAGCAAAGCACCGTGCCTACCCAATTCTCCAAAAATATTCTTAAAGGAATATATAATCTATGTCAGGCGTAGTATACATAGTATTGCGTATTGCGATCCAGTATCGGATGTCACATGCAAGTCCTGGGGCTGGAATTATGTCTGCCCCGCACGAAGCATATATCGGATCTCTGGTAACTAGTCTCTATAATCGGATAATCATGACCTAGTCATATCATCTCGATGACTGCAGTACTAAAGAGTACTAGTTCCGTATCCTGCGTGATCATCTTCTCCATATAACTGGAGTGATACTTCCATCTTGACATCACACCCAATACACTATGATTCTCAGTATACCCAGAAGAGGCGTACACAGAACCTGTTAAAGCACTGGACAACCAAAACAAAAGTATATTGATTGTCGCAAGTATTAGCGATGCAAGACTCAGGTTAAGACCAAATACACCTACCCTGATTCGGACTTCCATAAACACATAGTCATACTACCAATGGAATTCCGATGGGTCTATCCAGAGCGAAGCTGTTTTCGTACCATCGGTAAACACAACCTCCTATCACACTTGCATAAGTATCCAATACTTAAATATATGAGAACTATGATGTTATGCTCCCACAACGTGCACAAGTGCAATACTAGTCTCTTCCGCATTATCGATGTCCAATCTCGATAATACTACGACTAGGGATGTTTTAATGATTAAACCTTAGTTGATTAATATTTTCTCATATCTTATTAATCTGGAACTAATCATATGGATTTTTATCATTTATATATCCCGGTAATCCAATTACAAATGATAAAAGAGTAATTTCCTTTGTCACATAATTAATTTGTACAACAACACCATGTTCTGTACAAATAGTGATGCTATGGGTCATAATGTTCCAACAATCTCCCACTTGGCCTATAGCCAATCACTCAAGTGTCCTACACTTGAACTATATACGGGTCACTCAAATTTCTGCTGAGAAACAGCTTTCGTCAGCGGATTTGCAAGGTTATCATTTGATGCGATTTATTCGATCATCACATCGCCACGATGTATGATCCTAATGAATCAGATGAATAGTTGAAGTATATACTTGGATCGTTGATAAGACCATTAATTTTTAGCATGTGTTGTAGCCTAGCTCAGCTGCTAACATAACTACTCCTGATCCAATTAGGATTATATAGATCCAAAGTGCTTCTATTGCTGCCTCAGCTGCAGTAATATTCCGCTTTTGTTATTTATTCGGCAACAGTATCTTGCTTGGAAGATTTCCAGCTCATTGTTCCGGTATTCAAACTATGTAGTACCCTTATTATGACTCACAGTCTTATTTTTCGGTTTGGAAACTTGCAGCAGTGAGCCCAGTAACTTCAAGTTCTCCTTCTCCATAAATTAAGATTGCATCCTTAGTTCGTCTAAGATACTCAAGGATGTTCTTAACATCAATCCAGTGACCATCACCTGGATCGGCCTGATTGTGACTCCATATGCTTAAAGCATATGAGACACCAGGTCACGTACATATATTTCAATGTGCGAGTTCTCAGAGAGTGCCAACAACATTTAGATCTATCCCAGTAGATCCTTATTCCTAGAATAAAGGTTGTTTCTCCCAAGTATTATATGGAGAATTTTCATGAAAGCCAAGCTTTCACCGATTGTATTATTGGAATGTCATTTCCAAGAAATGATATATCATCATTATATATAGGACAATCATTGTCAGTGCGCTCCCACTAACCTTCTTATATACACAAGAATCATCTTTGTTTTGAATTAAATCATATACCATTATGATTGCATCAAAACGATAGTTCCAAGAACGCAATGCTTGCTACAATCCATAAATGGATCGAATAACTTGCAAACCTTGTTTTCTTGTTTTGGTATGACAAAACCGTCAGGATATTGTAAACATCCTCCAAAAGGTTTCTGTTTAAGGAAAGCGATTTTGACGTTCAGCTACCACATTTCATAAATGAAACATGCAGTATTAGAAAGCATTATCCAAATGGATTTAATCATGGCAACAGGTAAAAGGTTTCGTCGTAATCAACACAATGTTGATAGCGATACATTTTCGCTACAAGCCTAGCTTTGTACATTTGTATGTTGCCATCCATGTTTGTCTTCCTTGAAGACTCATATTGTACCAATAAGCACAATGCCTTCCGGTACAACAACCAGTGTCCAAACTTGGTTGGTATACATGGAATCCATTTCGGACTTCATGGCACTTTGCCATAATAGGGATTCGATACCTTGTATCTCTTCCTCATACGTATCTGGTTCGTGTTCCTCAATAAGATTGACATCTTTATGAGGTGAGATCAGAAACCCATACCTCCAAGGTTATTTTCTGACTCTCTCCGACTTACGTGGTTCTTGTGTATTCGAAGATTGTGGTACAGTTTCATCCCTGATGAACTGTTTGTGTTCCATTAAGGAATCGGTGTCTGGAACAGTATTACTCCAATTTTCATCGAGTTTTACTTTCCTCCCACTTACCACTGCATATAGGTATTCCCTTTTAGGAAAACCGCATGGATAGCAACAATTAAATTGTTCTCTTGTGAGTTGTATAAGTACTATACTTTGGTCACCCTAGGATAACCCACAAATTAGGCACTTATCCGATTTGGGTTCTAGTTTGGTATCATCAAAACATATGCCCAGCATTCCCAAATCTTCAGGAATGAGAAAACCCGGTTTCTTTCCTGTTCATATCTAACATGAAATCTGTCAAACAGATTTTTCATAGAACCTTATTCAAAATAAGTATTGCACTGTTTAATGCGTATCCCTAGAAGGAAAATGGTAGCTCAGAGCGACTCATAATTAACCTTACTATGTCCAATGAAGTTCGGTTTCTTTGTTCGGACACACAATCAAAATGAGGTGTTCCGTGAAGAGTCCACATTGAAAGAATACTATTCTCTTTCAAGTAATTGAGAAACTTATTGCTTAAGTATTTTCATCACGGTCCAATCGTGATGTTTTAATACTCTTGCCGTTCTGTTTTTATACTTCGTGTCCAAACTCTTTGAATTTATCAAAATTTTCCGATTTGTGTTTCATAAGAAACACATAACCATAACGCGATGCCACATCCATAAAGGTTACGAAGTGTTTATATCCACCTCTAGCCTAGCTAGATATGGGCCCACTTACGTCACTATGAACGAGGGCTAACAGATCGGTGGCACTTGTACTTTTACCAAGTAAAAGGTGTTTTAAGCACTTTGCCTAATATACTAGATTCGTAGACGTTATTTGAATTAGAATCAAATCCGTCCTAGTACCCACTCTTCAAAAGTGTGGATATACGAGTCTTTTTAATGTGTCACAGACAACAATGCCACAAATAAGTCTCATCTGATTAATTCACTTTGAGCTATTTGTTTGTCATGTTATACGTTTGAGATTCATTTATATTCAAAATATAAATACTGTTATTCACATCTAATGTGTTTATCTCAATATCATCTTTATAAAATAAAACACTTAGTGTTCTAGAATATAAAGGTATACCCGCAACGAGTTAAACTTAGATATAGAGATAATATTTCTAGTCAAACTAGGTACATTTTAACAGTTTCCTAATTTAAGTACATACCCCAAGAGTAGTTCCTAAACTTAGGTTTCTACGGTTAAAACAGCGACTGTTGTCCCGTTTTTGACTCGTAGGTCAATCTCATCTGAAGTCAGTCTCTTACTAATCAGCAGATTCCGCACATCAGTACATATGTTTATGTACCACATCTAGTATCAAAAATCCAATTTTTGAAACCAATAGTGAACATGTTTATGACAAACATACTTGAAGCCGGAGCCTTGCCCCACCTTCACTT
Organism: Zanthoxylum bungeanum; assembly: GCA_019454045.1. Taxonomy (NCBI): domain Eukaryota; kingdom Viridiplantae; phylum Streptophyta; class Magnoliopsida; order Sapindales; family Rutaceae; genus Zanthoxylum; species Zanthoxylum bungeanum. The sequence continues at coordinate 23,400 of SKCR01003294.1, forward strand.
TCTTCATGTCTGCCTTGTCCATACGGCAGTCACGCATCCAGTGACTCTGTTTGCCACAGTTTAGGCAGACATCTTGGGATATGTCATTTGTCTTCCCAGAAGACTGTGATGATTTTGCCTTTGCCCCCTTTTAGAATCTCTAGCTCTGTCTCCTTGAGCATAGCCATCAACTCTCCAAGAGTTTACTCTTGGTTCATAATGAACCTGCCCTAGCTTTCGGGTAGAGACTGTAAGATCAAATCTTTGGTAGTCTCGGCCACGTAGGTAATGCCCAGCTAACCTAGTTGATCGATGTCAGCAATCATCTGTGACACCTAGTGCTCGACAGATGTACCCTCTAACATACACGAGCGAAAGAGCTTCTTTTGCAATTTGTACTTCTAAGATATAAGAATAGATCTATTAAGATCCTTCAATTTCAATGTCATACTATAAGGATCTAATCCTTAATTCTGACGAAGAAATTAAGGAGTCTTTGCGGCAAGCATAATGGATTGAGCACTAAATTTATCATTACATGAATCTTCCAAAGATCATGTACTACTATTTGCTCAACTCCGGGCTTAGGCCTGAGATGTTTCAATAATCAAATAGAATAACTTCTCAATTCCCAGTACTATCCTGAGGTTCTATTCCCAATCTGAAATTAAAGCTGTTTAAAGACATTTTCACCCAGGATTATGTTCTAAATGCTAATTTTTTAGTTATCTTGATTCCAATAGTCCAACTATCCAATCAACGATTTCGGGTACAATCGAATATAATGATTACTATAGTCTAACTATATAATCAACTACTATTTGATTGGTTAAATTCAAATATATTGACTACTATAATCCAATTATATAATCAACTATAAATTGAAGTAGTTTGAATACAGTCCAACAATTTAATTAAAACAACAACTGAATATTAGTCCAACTAATATATTTAATTTATGACGAAAAATTGAAATGAGCGCGTATTGGCAAGTATCTAAACGAAATTACAAATTTAATACTTGCCTCCCACTATTTTTCGGTGAGCCTCTAACCCTTTGTTGAGTACTTGGGAAACCTAGTTTCCTAGTAGGCTAGGATCCCGTTAAATAACACACAACCTTGACTTTGGCCAACAAGCTGTATGATATTTAACTAGGTAGATCTCTAAGATCAATTGGATCTCATCCAATTCCTAGATCCAGTAGGTAGACATCCAAGTCCAAAACATATATCTAATATATGCCAATATATCCAATATATTCCCAAAACTTTTTCCTCTGAATCAACTAAGCCTTGGCTTTGGCACAACAAGCTCAATGATTCCAGTTAAGCGGGACCCATTGACTTTGGAAAGCTTCGTAATCGATGTCGATGGACAAGAAGTGATCTTGACTTTGGCCAACAAATCACAACTTGGACAAGACATGCGATATGGAACAAAGCCTTCATGATTCAAACACATCCGCGATGGACAAAGGTCTTGACTTTGGCCAACAAACCAGTGCCAATCTTGGATCTTGAGAATGAATCATTCAATGGAAGGAAAAATGCTTAATATTATTGAGGGTTTTTCGCGTAATTGGCAACCAATTAATTATCTTTGATTAGGTCTCATCATACACCCTTAAGCATGCATTTTAAAAGCATAATAAGGCGCGATAAATAAATTAATAATGATATGCGGATGGATATTTAAAACATTTTGTTCCTAGAACAAATCTCTCCATTTCCTCTCTCCCGCTAGCACAAATCTTACTTCTACCCCATTACATAACACTTCTAAAGAAACCTCATTTACATTGAGGGGAATAGGTGAGAAGAGAAATACAAAGAGTCAAAAGGTAATAGGCTGGACATGCAGGTCCAATTTAATAAATTCTAAATTTATTACAACAATTTCCAAAATTGCCCTCACCCATCTAATATCCATCTGATATACATTATTCATACATTACATCCATGTATTCACACAAAGCATGTTATCAATCAATCTAATTCAATTAATTAATCTTTGATTAATGATCATCCAATGTTCAAACAACGATTTGATTTGCGCGAGTCCAACTCGTTTAAGAATAAGTACTCAAAGTGCGTATTCTTGAATTATATCGAACTACAATATCAAATCCAATTTAATTCGTATTCAATACTAATTTTTATTTAATTCCAAATTAAATAATTACACTTCATTAATGAGCCTTTGCGACTTAGATTCTAAATCTAATCTAAACGAGTCTCAAAGCCCAATTAACATCCAATGTCAATTTAATTAAAGTCCAATGGGCTTTCAATTGATTTATAAGGCATGGATTTTGGCAACCAAAGCCCAATAAGGAATCACCATTTGCCACAAAATTAATTTTGGCCCATTAGGCCCAATTAAATTTTAAAGGCCCAATATATTATATTTGGACTTTATGGAAATGGTTTTAGGCCCAATTGGATCCAACCAATTAACCTAAACCAAACTTGGCCCAACCAAGCCCATTAAGCTCAAATACAACATTTTAGCCCAATTCCAAATTAAGCCCAATTAATTAAATTCTAAAATTCCAAATTTCACAATTTAATTAATTAAAGTGTATTAGCTATAATTAATTAGTCAAATTAACATTTCCAAAATACCAATTACACTAATTAATCATGCTTTATTATTATCAATTCATGTCCAATATAATTGAAGCAAAATCAATCCAACATGCTTCCTAAGCTCTCGGCAATATGGTGATTTTTATATCAATTTTGATTTCAATCCAATTAAATCACAAACTAATATATCTCATGCATTTTAAACATATCCAATTGTCTAAAATTCAAAAATCACCAAGAGATAGGGTTCCAAGTCTATTCGGCCAAGCCTCAAAATTTGGGGAAAATTAATCCAATTAATTTTCCTTCAAATTGATCATGCACAACTCAAAGTTAACATATTATAAGCATGCTCAAATAAACAATTTGCCTAAAACATGCTCAAATCAAAAATACCCAAATTAAAGTTAAGAACCCTAAATTCAATTTCATGCTTAATAACTGGTTCTGATACCATTGTTGGGTTTTCTAGGTCAAACCAAGATCAATTAAGCATAAAATATGTGCGAATACAACAAAGTAAAGTAGCGGAAATACTCACTTTGATCGGCTTTTGGATGCGATGAACACAAAAATTCTGCTCCTTGTAGAATTCGGCCAAGCCCTCCTTGTGTGGATCTTCAAGCTCCAAGCTTTGAGTGTTGATTCCAAGCTCAAGGATTGGTTTCCCTATCACCTTTGAATGATCAATTTAGTGTGCTAGCACTAGGAAAAATTTGCAACAAATTGTTTCCTTATTCTTGTATATGTCTCGGCCAAACCAAGAATTTTGAGAGGAAAAATGGCACAATGCCGAGAGTGAGGGAGAGAAGAGAGATGAGTGTGTTGTGTGTTGATTTCAAAAATCAAGTAATGATATACCAAATATTTGGTATTAGTCATTCAATTCTTACACAAATTTGGTGTGTTGGACAAGTTATCACCAACCCACCAAAACCCATCAACATAAAGTGACTAGGTGATGTGAGTTGTGATGTAACTTATGGGCCCCACTAGATTCAAAATCTGAGTGGGCCCGCAACACATCTCGGGCTCGGGTTCGCTAATTCCGAATTAACAAATTTTCCGTTGCGACGTAATTAAATCAAATTTAATTAAATAATTATGCCTAGCAAAATTACTATTCACATCGCTAGCGAATTAATTCTAAATTAACTCGTTTGCCCGAATTAAAATCCAATTTTAACTCCGCGTCGAAATCTAGTTTCGTTTAATATATCGAATATATTATTTTATCGATTAATTCCAAATTAATCGTTCTCTCTCTTCAAATAGTATTTTATCCCAGATAAAATTTCTCCGTAATTAATCCTAGATTAATTTTCTATCTCTTATAATTAATCCTAGATTAATTATGTTCGAGTCATACGTCATCGGTGAATCTTCGGGAAGCGACCCATGAGATCCTTGGATATGTTGGCAGTAAATCCGGACGTCGGACTATCCGAACACGTACGTACCTTGTACTATTTTTTTACCGATTTACAAGACATGGTTGGCTTCTAGCAAAGCATCGTGCCTACCCAATTCTCCAGAAATATTCTTAAAGGAATATATAATCTATGTCAGACGTAGTATACATAGTATTGCATATTGCGATCCAGTATCGGATGTGACATGCAAGGCCTGGGGATGGAATTGTGTCTGCCCCGTACGAAGCATATATCAGATCTCTGGTATCTAGTCTCTATAATCGGATAATCATGACCTAGTCATATCATCTCGATGACTGCAGTACTAAAGATAACTAGTTCCGTATCATGCGTGATCATCTTCTCCATATGACTGGAGTGATACTTCTATCTTGACATCACACCCAATACACTACGATTCTCAGTATACCCAGAAGAGGCGTACACAGAACCTGTTAAAGCCCTGGACGACCAAAACCAAAGTATATTGATTGTCGCAAGTATTAGCGATGCAAGTCTCAAGTTAAGGCCAAATACACCTACCTTGATACGGACTTCCATAGACACAAAGTCATACTACCAATGGAATTCCGAGGGGTCTATCCAGAGCGAAGCTGTTTCCGTACCATCGGTAAATACATCCTCCTATCACACTTGCATAAGTATCCAATACTTAAATATATAAGAACTATGTCGTTATGCTTCTACAACGCGCACAAGTGCAATACTAGTCTATTCCGCATTATCGATGTCCAATCTCGATAATACTACGACTACAGATGTTTTAATGATTAAACCTTAGTGGATTAATATCTCTTATCTTATTAATCCGGAACTAATCATATGGACTTTTATCATTTATATATCCCAGTGATCCAATTACAAATGATAAAAAAGCAATTTCCTTTGTCACATAGTTAATTTGTACAACAACATTATGTTTTGTACAAATAGTGATGCTATGGGTCGTAATTGTCCAACACACGCACCATCCAATACAATCTCATCTCACATCTAATCCATCAATCTCATCTCAACAATCATGAATTCATATTTCTCATGCTTTCATTTAATCAATGATTATATCTCCACAAAATATATATATATATATAGTTATAATATATCAATGCATATAAAATATATGGACTTTCACAATAATCATCAATCAATAAATAATTATGTTAAGGGAATTATCATGCATTGTACTTATGTCTATCCACGTAAAAGTTAGTAATATGCTTATATCCTCGTTAAGAATCTGAAAATTATAAAATTACGATCAGGTCCCTCAATTTTTATAAAATTACAACTTTATCCCTAAACTTTTCTAATATGTCCATATAGTCTTAAAACTCTCAAATGTTACTTATTAACCCTTGAAAACTAGAATTTATAAAATTACCCTCTTAATCATGCAAATATATAATTAAGTCCAAAACTTTCAAATTCTATCATTTACACCCCCAAAATGGTAATAATCACGTACCGAGCTCTAATGATCTCCAAATCTCACAACGAAAGAATCGATGGTCAGCAAACATCTCAAGGATCACGGTGATGGTGATGGAAGGGGCTGAAACACGGCGGTTATCGATGATCGGTTAAACATTGATAACTATTGTATTTTGCTCGTTTCTCAACAACTGAAGGTCCGATTTGGGCAAATGAAGTGTCCAACTCGTGTATCTCTACGAGGGGAATATTCTAGTATGGGAGGGGTCGTTCATACACAAGAGCGCGTGGAGCACGTGTGTAGGACACAGACATCGGCGGCGTTGTTCCAGGCTCGCGGCCCGGTCGGGAGTACGGAGTAGCCCGCGGGGGACTAAACCGGAGAAATAAATTGGAGTCGCCACCCAATATGACTGGGAAATGATTTAAGGAAGCACTCACCCCTCGCAAGGGAATACCTCAAACCGTTGGGTTCAGAATGGTCCCTTACTTATGCCACTTGTAATGAACGGATTTATGCGATAATATAACCAAGTCTACTAAACATACATACGCAAGAATAACCTACCTCTAAGTTTGCATACAACCTATATCTAAGTTCGCATACAACTTAGTGGACGTGAAACAGCTTAGTGGATGTGAAGCAGATCAGTTGGTGTGAAGGCTGGAAGTTGAAGGGGCGCATGCATGAGAAGCTATTGCCGTGTGTCTTTACTTTTGATTTTTGGTCGGTTTGTTTTTGTGTGAGGGCAGTGAGTGCGTGAAGGGTAGAGAGAGAAGGGGCTAGGGTTTTTTATTTGTGGAATTGGCATGAGGATGCTAGGTGTTTTTGTCGTGAGGATGCTAGCTAGGGGTCTAAGGGCTTGGTTTGGGTGTCTTTTTATAGGAGAGGGTTGAAGTTGTCCTTGTACGGGAAGGGAAAGTATCATGCAATTATGGGGATATCTCCTAATTAGTGTACTACAAGGAAAAGATCTATTAAATTAGGATGATGATTTGTGAGATTTGATTTGATTTTATTTAGTTTAGGCATGTGATTTAATTTAATTAGGAAGGTGATTTATGGGATTTGATTTGATTTTTTTTAGTTTAGGCATGTGATTTAATTTAATTAGGAAGTTGATTTATGGGATTTGATTTGATTTTATTTAATTTAGGAATGAGATTTGATTGGATTTTAACATGTGTTTAATGTGTTTGAATATTTTTGGATGTGATTTAATGGGCTTGGAGGCTTATGGGCGTGTAGGATGGCTAGTTGGTGGGCTTGGGTGTGTGGTTTAGTGTAGGTTGCGGGGGGTTTTGGGCCAAGGATGAATTTTAAAACAGAGATCCAACGAACGAACCTGAAGCTAATCAAACGAATTAAATCCAACAAGGTATTGATTTCCCTTCCGACGTCCGTTTCCCGCCACTTCCGCAACTCAAATGGTAGTGCCTCCATACGAGACTCATCATCGGGACTTATATGCAAAAATGAAGCGCCTACAGTCACCCCCACTTTGATGGGACTTGTGCAGTGTGACAATGACAATCCTGTCAAAGTTATGCAATGCATTTTTACTTACCTGGCTCGCCAACTGCCGTTTGACTTGCCTGTTGCTCCGAACTGAGTTGATCTGGTGGTGAGGTGCTACGACCCCTGAGGTCCATCCCTGTAAGATGTTGCGATCTCTAGGAATCACTACCGAACTGAACTGATGAGAGTTGGTCCCCTTCCGAACCTTGCCCCATTTCCAGAGCGCCATTTCCGACATGCTAAACCTCATTTCTGAGGCGTCGCTGATGTGATAGTGGTCCATTTCCGAACCATGCTCCATTTCCAGAGTGCCATTTTCGGCATGCTAAACCTCATTTCTGAGGCGTCGCTGATGTGATAGTGGTCCATTTCTGAACCGTGCTCCATTTCCGGAGTGTCATTTTCGGCATGTTAAACCTCATTTCTGAGGCGTCGCTGATGTGCTAGTGGTCCATTTCTGAACCGTGCTCCATTTCCGGAGTGTCATTTCCGGTATTTGATGATATGGGCCTCGACCCTGAGATTCATCCCCAAAACTGATGATTGATGTGTGGGCCTCGAACCTGGGACTCATCCCCAAAACTGATACTAATGTGTGCCTCGGCCCTGGGACTCATCCCAAAAATTGATACTGATGTGGGCCTCGGCCCTGGGACTCATCCACAAAACTGATACTGATGTGGACCTCGACCCTGGGACTCATCCCCAAAACTGATACCGATGTGTGGGCCTCGATCCTGGGAATCATCCCCAAAACTGCTGATGATGTGGGCCTCGGCCCTGGGACTCATCCCCAAAACTGATACTGATGTGGGCCTCGACCCTGGGACTCATCCCCAAAACTGCTGATGATATGTGTGGACCTCGACCCTGGGATTCATTCCCGAAAATGCTTGACTTTGCCGTTTTTTCCTTTTCTTCAAAACCTGCGGACAAAAACAAAACAAAAAATACGTGTATGTGACATGTATGCATGTATGCATGGATGTATTTCCTATTCTGATGGGTTAGGTCTTCTTTGTGCTCCTCGGTGCTTCTCGCCTACAAAGGTCTTTGATCGCCCCCTGGGACGGCTTACAATTTCCTCTGCGAGTTCTCTCTGGTGATTTTTCTTTTGTCCCATGACTCAAGATTCTGTTATGCCCCTTATTCGCGAGGTGGTAGACTGGTCGCCCCCAGACTTGGTTTAGCTTTTTGTTCTTCATTGCTTGCACTCGGCCAAAGTAGATCATTTGATGCGGTGTTCCGTACTGTCATGCCACGTTACTCTCTTTTGCGAGGTAGTCCCAATAGTTGTACATATTGTTGCTTGCCCTCAAAGGATGCTCAGTGTCGAAACCAGAGAGCCTTCAAAGTACTCGAGGCGACTCAAATCTGACCGGTTTAGTAAATGATCTGAACCAGACTCAAAGTGTGTGTGTGCTAAGGTTCTTTTACAGCTTGATCCTTGGGTAAACCAAATCAACGATTTTTTTTCAAAGAATGGGATCGATGGGTCACACCAACCTAGATGTCTTGATCATGCTCTGCAAATACTTCTCCGTACTTCAATATGATATGGTTTTCTTTTTCGTCTCTTTCTTTTTTCTTTTCATTTCGAACTTTTTTTTTTTTATTTCTTTCTCCTTTTTTCAACACACCTACCCTTTAAAGTATCATTTCTCCTCATGGTGGTCCTAGTACTCACCCATGGGTAGCTTCACGCTTATCAGTTATAGGTGGTTTATATTTTCTTCTTGAGAGACTTTTCTTTGGTTTCCAACCATACCACATATCGTAACACAAGTAAGTCAGGATGGACACCTAAGCGAAAAATCATTCATCGATATGTAATCTCTTCATCTAGTCACCTTGCCGACTGCTCAGGCTTTCACTGCTAAGATCCTATAATTAAGTGCTCACGAATCTAGTCAAGATCAACTACTCAAAATATCAGATGGGAGTATTTCTCGCATTTTATCGTTTTTGAGGTTTCACCCAGAAGCAAACAATTTCATCATCGGACTATGCTTAACTATTAAGGACAAAAACTCGAACAAGTAGGCAAAATCAATGTCTTTTTATTAAAAATGCAGGATTGCAATCAAATGAATCAGGGAAATAAACGTCAGCGGCATTGCCTTCTTCCTCAGCCTATGGTTCTTCACTGTTGATATCCCATATCCCAATACAAGAAGCCTGGTGGTTGAGAGTTTCGAGGACAAAGGTTTCGGGTAGGCCGGAGTTGATCATGTAGGTGAGTGGTGGAACAGAGTGGTAGTTAGGTAGAGGGTTTCTGTATGTGTTGGGTTGTTCTGGATCGGGAATTTTATGGGCATCAATGAGGTTCTGAATCTCATGCCTAAGGCGGGTGCAGATTTCAGTTTCGTGGCCTCTCCTCCGATGGAAGTAACAATATAGGCTTAGGTCAAGGTTGGGTGGTATAGGGTCTGGAAGTGGTTTAGGCCCTAAGGGTTCTAGGAGTCATTGCCACTTTAGCTTTTCAAACACCCTTGAAAGAGGCTTACCGAGGTTGGAAAACTGCCTGTTTTTTATGGCAGTGACCTCAACAGTAGCGGGCATGGTCCCTGAAGGCCCCCCAATAGTCCTTCTATTTTGGCCATAGAACTTTTTGTTCTCAGCTTCTTCCTCTTCAATATCCACAACAGTCTCCATCAACTGTCGAAAATCGCCAACCATAGATGTCATCCTCCTCAGCTTGCCGTAAATTGAGGGCTTGGTGCCCTTAATGATCATCTTGATCTGGTCCTTCTCCGAGGGTCAAGTCTACATTTTCAAAAGCTGGCTCCTCCAGCGATCTACATAATCCTTGAAGCTCTCCTCCAGCTTCTGTTTGGTATTCTCCAAGTCACGAAGTGATAAGTCGATCTCCAAATCGGTGACATACTGCTTCAGAAAGGCCTCTGCTAATGCCCTCCAATCATCCTTAACCTTCCTCTCCAGGCCGTGATACATACCACGGGTGCCCCCTCAAGCGACATCCCGAACATCTTCTGAACCCGACGCTTCGACAGACCCACTGAACTCATCACATAAACATATTGTCAGAGATGGACCCTCGGATCCCCGTTCCCATTGAACTTGGCTATGTCAGGCATCTTGAATGGGCCAGCAGCTGCTCCTCAAAAGTCATCGCCTCATAATCTAGCAAATCCTATGTTTACCCTTCAACTTACGGGTAACTGACTCTACCTGATCCCTGAGTTTCTGCAATTCTGCCTAAGACCTGGCTATCCTTCCCGCGGCATACTCAGCCACGTCATCATCCAAAATAGGGAAATCATCACTCAACCTGTTCGGAGGCTCTTCGCGCCTCACATTATCAGAGCCTCCCCAGCACGGGGCACGGCCATATTAGCCATAACGGCGGTCAAAGCTTGCAGTTGCTCGATAACCTTAGTGAGACTTGTTTCCAGCTGATCCATATGGGATACCTCATTCTCTGATTCGCTCATGTTTGCTAACGGCTTTTTGATGAGTCTCCCCCCTTCCCTAACCCAATGGGTATATATGGTGTCTTTTAAAACCGCATGTTAGCATGTATGCGTGTGATGCATGGAATACATATAATTCGGCCCATTATCATTCCAAAGAATTCAACCATTCTATTACGCGGTGCAAACTTTTCCTAGTTGAAAAGGCCCAACAGGTTTACACTTTTGCGATAATATGGCAAAACAACTTCAAATGATAAAAGGCCTAAACACAAAATGGCCCATCGTCATTTTAGAAGCTTTTGGCCCAATTTTCAGAGGACACGAACTCGCCCCAGTTTAAATGGCCCAACAAGTTCATATCTCCTGACAGGAAGTCCAACTGAATCCAAATGATGATGGTCCCGAATACAAGCATAAAGAGGTATTTTCAATTGGTCCTACAACTACAGGTCACATGTGGGCTTATAGGGGTATAGACAAAGGCTCCCGCTGGCGAAAGATTGCCCACAACTATGACTCCCCACCCAAGGGTTCGAGCGACCGAGTGAGCGCACCGTTTTTATACGCTAAGGTACGTGCCAAAGAGTTTATGATGTGACTGACTGTCAAATGGATTTCTTATTGTAGATTCCTCAGAGGGAGGGTGGAGCGAACTCTCTTAAATATCCAAACCTCTTAGGCTCTTATCACCTTGGTGACAAGAATAAACAACAAGTCCTCCTAATTAGTCCATCACAATAAGCTTTGAGTAAATGATTATCTAGGTGCCTTCACAGCTTTTCCCTTCAGCTATGGAAAGGTAGTGAATAAAGGAAGACACCAAACCATTACCTAGCTCTAATAATGCCTTTGATTAAACCCCTTCAACCCACTATAGACACGGTAACTAAAAAAAAAATCACGAACATTACAAGACATTATTTCAGGGCTGATTCTCTATCCCTAGGGGAGTCGCCAGACTGTAGGACATAAAAATTAGTGACGTTGTTCCAGGCTCGCGGCCCGGTTGGGAGAACGGAGTAGCCCGCGGGGGACTAAACCGGAGAAATAAAATGGAAGACCTCAAACTGTTGGGTTCAGAATGGTCTCTTACTTATGCCACTTATAATGAACGGATTTATGCGATAATATAACCGAGTCTACTAAACATACATACGCAAGAATAACCTACCTCTAAGTTTGCATACAACCTATATCTAAGTTCGCATACAACTTATTTCTAAGTTTGCATGTATAAAAGTAAGTCGAAATAACGGCAAACATACAATCTCATGAACGCATTAAATTGATAAACATCTAAGCGTAGACATAGAAGAAATATAATTTAGTTCCTAATGCGAAAGAAATAACTAAATCATGCATAAAGGTAACATACTATTTCTAATAAACAACGAATAAACACAAGATTAAATGAAACGAAATATGTGTGTTTCTCAAGTGGTACGTGGAATTGTATCTCGAGTTCAGACCGCACTACCGTCCATTCGGATTCGGTTACGGAATTTATGTCCGGGTTTCCATCCGATATACCACGAGAGATAGCACAAAATCATTCATCCCATGGCCACAACATACATGAATCCACAATATGCATGCGAAGAAATAATAATAAATAACAGAAAAAAGAACGGGAATAAACAAAAAGGGTGCCCTCAGGTCTAACCTCTTAAGTCGCCACTTGGAAGTGCGTTACGCGGTTTTCGGAAGGGTTGGTGCTCCGCAACTTTTCTGATTTACTGGTTCGTTGTTTTCTTTCGTTGCCTCGCTATTTTGGGCTGTTGTTTGCTCTATTTTGCTGCGGTTTTTCTGGTCGTTATTATTAGTTGTTGTTCACGGTATTTGGGTAGTTTCCGGTGACTGTTTGATGCGGTTTTGTAAGTGTTTTTGTTACAGTTTTTTGTGGTTATTTGGGGCAGTTTTTGGGCAATTTTTGCGATGGTTTAGGGCAGTTTCTGGGCTGTGATTTTCGGTGGTTACTGGGTAGTATTTGGGGCGCAGTTTCGGTGAAGGATGGACAGTTTTGGGGGCACAGTTTTGGTGAAGGATGGGCAGTTTTTTGGTTTGTTACGTGGATGTGGGGGCTGTATGGGGGCTTTAGTTCTCGGCAATATGGAGGGATGTATTAGGGAAGTGTTTTCGGTAATGAAGGGAGTTCTCCTTGGGCGTATGGCTTTTAGGTTTATGGAGAGTGGCGTGGAGAGTTTAAAACGATAGCAACGTGAAGCAGCTTAATGGACGTGAAGCAGCTCAGTTGGCGTGAAGGCTGGAAGTTTAAGGGGCACATACATGAGAAGCTATTGCCATGTGTCTTTACTTTTGATTTTTGGTCGGTTTGTTTTTGTGTGAGGGCAGTGAGTGCGTGAAGGGTAAAGAGAGAAGGGGCTAGGGTTTTTATTTGTGGAATTGGCGTGAGGATGCTAGGTGTTTATGTCGCGAGGATACTAGCTAGGGGTCTAATGGCTTGGTTTGGGTGTCTTTTTATAGAAGATGGTTGAAGTTGTCCTTGTACGTGTAGGGAAAGTATCATGCAATTATGGGGATATCTCCTAATTAGTGTATTACAAGGAAAAGATCTATTAAATTAGGAAGATGATTTGTGAGATTTGATTTGATTTGATTTTATTTAGTTTAGGCATGTGATTTAATTTAATTAGGAAGGTGATTTATAGGATTTGATTTGATTTTATTTAATTTATGAATGAGATTTGATTGGATTTTAACATGTGTTTAATGTGTATGAATATTTTTGGATGTGATTTAATGGGCTTGGAGGCTTATGGGCGTGTAGGATGGCTAGTTGGTGGGCTTGGGTGTGTGGTTTAGTGTAGGTTGTGGGGGTTTTGGGCCAAGGATGAATTTTAAAACAGAGATCCAACGAAAGAACCCGAAGCTAAGCAAACAAATTAAATCCAACAAGGTATTGATTCCCTTCCGACGTCTGTTTCCCCCTGTAGGCACTGCATTTTTGCATATAAGTCCCGATGATGAGTCTCGTATGGAGACACTACCTCTTTAATTGTGGAAGCCGCGAGAAACGGACGTCGGATGGAAGAGTCAAGAATTGACACATTGTTGGATTTAATTCGCTGGAGTAGCCGCGGATTCGCTTGTTGGACCTCCGTTTTAAAACACACCCTTAGCCCAAAACCCCGCAAGTCACACACCAAGCCCATTAAATCACATCCAAATAATTAAAACATTTAAAAACACAAAACACAAATAAATTAAATCAAATTAAATTAAATTAAATCTCATTCCTAAATTAAATAAATCAAATTAAATCACCTTCCTAATTAAAACAAATCCCTTTCCTAAACTAAACAAATCACATTCCCTAATTAAAAGATACAAATCAAATAAAATCAAATCACTTCCTTAATTAAAAGATTTTTCCTTATCACATACTAATTAAAATATATCCCCATTAATACACAAATCATTTCCCTATTCACACAAGGTAAGCCCATCCTTTGCCTATAAAAAGAACCCTTAACCCAACCTTTCAAACCCTGGCAGATACACACATATTCTCACAAAAATTACCCTTTAACTCAGCCATAAGCCTTCACGCATATGCCCACTTCAACGCACAAACTTGCTCCATTTGCCTTCACCAAACTTAACCTTTCACGATAACCACCAATCAGCCTCACAATCAGCGCCTTGACTCCCTGCACGCAACAAACAACAACTCACAAATGTCCAGCCTCTTCAACGCCACATGTCTTTCATAATACTTCACGTAACAGCCATTGCCTTCAACGTAGCCCTCTCTTTGACCACCCACCAGCCCCCCTCTTCTCGCCTAACCGAACAAAGCCATCACACCTTAACAGCCCTCAATAACAGCCCTTATTCACCCCACAAATTAACTCTCACTGACAGAAAACTTCATCATAAACCAGCCCCTCAAACAGCCATCAAAGTACCGAAAATCACAGCCCCAAAAACTGCACCCTTTACCGCAAACCAGTCCACTAAAAATTGCACTCAACACCGTAAAATAGTCCCCGAATTAACCCTGAAACTGCACAACAAACTGCTCAGAATTTTCCCTCAAGATCACCAAAATCGCAGCCCCTTTACCCCTCCAAACACGCCAAAACAGTCCCCTAAATTACCAAAAAATAGTGACCAGAAAATACAACAAAAACAGCAGTGAAACGGAGTGAAAATAGCAGCCCAGACAGCGAAACAGCGAGGAAAAATGTTGGATTAGTGAACCAGAAAAGTTACAGAGCATTCTCTCTTCCGACGGCCGTGTAACGCGCTTTCGAGAGACGACAAAATAGGTTAGACCTGAGGGCACCCTTTTTACTTATTATCTTTCGTTTCTTTTATTTATTTTAAAATATTATCGCATGAGAGTCGTTTGAGGCATGATGTGATTGTTGGATATGCAGAATATGTGTTCCCTTTGTGGTATATAGGATGGAAACCCGGACGTAAATTCCATATCCAAATCCAAATTGACGGTAGTGCGGTTTGTACTCGGGATACAATGCCACGTACCACTTAAGAGACACGTATTTCGTCTCATCCAAACTTGTGTGTGAGTATGTTGTAGTTCGTAGGTTATTTATTTGTTATTAAAGCATGATTTAGCTTAGTTAGTTGTTTATTTTTAAGCATGATTAGTTATTCGTTTTGCATTTGGAATTTGCATTAAGTTTATGTTGTTGTTTGCATTTCACATTATATAATTGAAATATATTCATGAGATTGCCGTGTGTTGTCGTGTGTTATGATGACTTACTTTCCAAGCATGCAAACTTAGATATAGGATTTATCTTTATGAGCATGAACTAGATATAGGTTGTTCTTGAGCATGTTGCGTAGATTCGGTTAAGATATTGCACAAATCGCATCATTACAAGTGGCATAAGTAAGGGACCATTCCGAACCCAACAGGTTTGAGGTCTTCCCTTGCGAGGGGTGAGTGTGGCCTTAAATCTTTGTCCCGGGTTCACACCGGGTGTCGACTCCATGTTATTCTCCGATTTAGTTCCCGCGAGCTATTCCGTACTCCCAACTAGGCCTCGAGCCTAGAACAGCGTCACCGATTTCTGTGTCTTACAGTCTGGCAACTCCACTGGGGATAGAGAATCGGCCCCGAAATCATGTCTTGTGATGTTTATGATTTGTGCTTTAGTTGACCGTTTCTATAGTGGGTTGAGCGGGTTTAATCAAATGCACTTTTAAGGCTAGGTAATGGTTTGGTGTCTTCCTTCATTCACTACCTTTCTATAAGGAAAAGTTTTAAAGGCACCTAGATAATCATGTACTAGTAGTCTACCGTGATGGATTAATTTGGAGGACTCGTTGTTTATTCCTGTCACCAAGCGATAAGAGCCTAAGGGGCTAGGGTACTTAAGAGAGCCTCGCTCCACCCTCCCTCTGGGGAATCTACAATGGGAAATCCATTTGACAGTCAGTCACACACCATAACTCGTTGGCACGTACCTTTAGGTATAAAAAAGGTGTGCTCACTTGGTCGCTCAGACCCTTGAGTGGGGAGAGTTAGTTGTGGGCAATCCTTCGTCAACGGGAGCTTTTGTCTATACCCCTGTAAACCCGCGTATGAACTATAGTTGTAGGATCAGTAGAGACTATTCCTTTATGTTTTGGACCATTGTCATTTGGATTCAGTTGGACTTGTTGTCATGAAGTATGGGCTTGTTGGGCCATTTAAACTGGGACGAGTCTGTGCTTTATGGCCATCGGGCCAAAAGTTTCTAAAATTCCGATGGGCCAACTAGTGTAAAATTCTTATGACTTAAATATTCCATACATCGCACGCATCTCATGCATTCACGCATCATGTTAACCCTATGTGTCTTAAAAGCCATCATAGATATCCGTTGGGTTAGAAAAAAGATGGGCTTGTCAAGAAGAGTTTAGCAAACATGGATATCGGGGAAAAGGAAATCGAGAAACAGAAAACCTTACGGCAAGGATAGAAAGAAATACCATGGTGGGCCCAAAAAAAAAAAAAAAAGAAAAAAAAGAAAAAAAAAAGGAAAAAAAAAAAAAAAAAAGAAAAAAAAAGAAAAAAAAAAAAAAAAAGAAAAAAAAAAAAGAAAAAAGAGAAAGAAAAAAAAAAAAGAGAAAAAATTTTCTTTGTTTTTAGTCCTTGATAGTTAGACATAAGTCCAATGATGAAATTGATTGCATTAGGGTGAAACCTTAGAAACGATAAACTCTTGATGTGCTTTTATCTGACACTTTGAGTGATTGATCTATGTTAGACTCGCAAGCACTTGATTATGGTTCTTAGTAGTGAAAACCTGAGTAGTTAGCAAAGTGACTAGTTGAATAAATTGTAGGTCGGTGAATGACCGTTCGCCTAAATGTCTTTCGTGATTTGCTTGTGCTATGATGTGTGGTATGGTTGAAAATAAAAGAAAAGTCTCTAAAGAAAAGAATTGAACCACCTATAACCGATAAGCGTGAAGCTACCCATGGGCGAGTATTAGGACCACCATGAGAGGAGAAATACTACCTTAAAGGGTAGGTGTGTTGAAAAAAGAGAAAAAAAAAGAAAAAAAAAAAAAAAGAAAAAAAAAAAAGAAGTTCAAATGAAAAAAAAAAAAGGCATAAGAGAAAGAAGACCATACCACATTGAGCACGAAAAGCAATTACATAGCCTAATTGAGACATCTAGGTTGGTTTGACCCATCGATCCCGATTTTTGAAACAAAATCATTGAGTTGGCTCACCTAGGGATAAATCTGCAAAAAGACCTTTGCACACACACACTTTGAGTCTGGCTTGGATCGTTTATTCAAAGACTTAGATTGAGTTGCGTTGAAAGTTTTGAAGGTTCTCTGGTTTCAATACTGGGCATTCTTTGAGGGCAATGATATGTGTAACTATTGGGACTATTTCGTAGCATGTAATATAGTATGATGATATGGAAGGCCCCACCATATAGTTCATCTTAACCAAGTGCAAACAGCAGAGAACATAAAGCTAAACTAAGACTGGGGGCGACCAGTCTACCACTCCGTAAATAAGGGACACAATAAGAAATTGAACCATGAGACTAAAGAGAACTGAGCAATCACCAGTAGAGAGTCCGCAGAAAGAAGACCCAGGGGCGACCAGAAACAGTTGTAGGCAAGAAGCACCGAAGAACACAAGGAAGACCTAACCCATTGGAATAGGAAACACATTCATGCATGCATGCATACACGACATATACATGCAATATTTGTCTTGTTTTTATTCACAGGTTTCAAAGAAGAAAATGAGAAAGCAGCAAAGAAAAGCCAATCAGAAGCAACAATAGTACAATGTCATCAGTTTCAGAAATGAATCAACATCAGTTTTGGGAATGGATCCCAAGGGTCGAGGCCCACATTGTCAGCAGTTTTGGGGATGAATCCTAGGGCCGAGGCCCACATTGTCAGAATTTGGAATGAATCCCAGGGCCGAGGCCCACGTCGTCAGAATTTGGAATGAATCCCAGGGACGAGGCCCATGTCGTCAGAATTTGGAATGAATCTCAAGGTCGAGGCCCGCACCGTCAGAGTTTTGGAATGAATCCAGAAATGAATCCCACATCAGGGCCCACATCAGTATCAGTCTGGGGCGAGGCCCGCATCAGTATCAGTTTGGGGCGAGGCCTCATATCAGTATCAGTTTATAGGGCGAGGCCCACATCAGTATCAGTTTGGTGCAAGACCCACATCAGTATTAGTCTGGGGGCGAGGCCCACATCAGTATCAGTTTGGGGCGAGGCCCACATCAGTATCAGTCTGGGGGCGAGGCCCACATCAGTATCAGTTTGGGGCGAGGCCTATATCAGTATCAGTCTGGGGGCGAGGTCCACATCAGTATCAGTCTGGGGTCGAGGCCCACATCAATATCAGTTTGGGGGGCGAGGCCCACATCAGTATCAGTTTGGGGGCGAGGCCCACATCAGTATCAGTTTGAGGATGGAGCATAGGTCGAGGCCCACATCAGCATCAGTTTGAGGATGGAGCATGGGTCGAGGCCCACATCAGTATCAGTTTGGGGCGAGGTCCATATCAGTATCAGTTTGGGGCGAGGCCCACATCGGTATCAATTTGAGAATGGAGCATGGGCCGAGGCCCACAGTATCAGCAGTTTCGGGAATGGATCCCAAGGTTGAGGCCTTCGTCAGCACTAGTTTCGGGGATGAGTCCCAGGGTTGAGGCCCACATCGGTATCAGTTTGGGGCGAGGCCCACATCAGTCTGGGGGCAAGGCCCACATCAGCATCAGTCTGGGGGACAAGGCCCACAACAGTGTCAGTCTGGGGGTGAGGCCCACATCAGTATCACTCTAGGGTCGAGGCCCACATCAGTATCAGTTTGGGGTTGAGACCCACACATCATCAGCACTCTGGGTATGGAGACACACATCATCAGCACTCCGGGTATAGAGACATACATAATCAGAAAGTCGAGAATGGCACTCCGAGAATGGAGTACAGTTCAGGAACGAACAACCCGGGAATGACACTCCGAGAATGGAGCACAGTTCGAGAACAAACAAGCCGGGAATGGCACTCCGAGAATGGAGCACAGTTCGAGAATGAACAAGCCGGGAATGGCACTCCGAGAATGGAGCACAGTTCGAGAATGAACAAGCCGGGAATGGCACTCCGAGAATGGAGCACAGTTCGAGAATGAACAAAGTCGGGAATGGCACTCCGAGAATGGAGCAAGGTTCGGGAATGGACCACATCACGGTAACGGTTCAGGAATGGACCACATCACAGTAATGGTTCGGGAATGGACCACATCACAGTAATGGTTCGGGAATGGACCACCTCAATAGTAACGGTTCGGGAATGGACCACCTCAATAGTAACGGTTCGAGAATGGACCACCTAACAGTAACAGTTCGGGAATGGACCACCTCAACAGTAACGGTTCGAGAATGGACCACCTCACAGCATGGTTCGAGAAAGAACCATCAAATTATCAGTATAAGTCTTGCCACGTATGGCACTCTAGGGGCGAGGCCCATATCAACATTAGTATCAGTCTTTCCGGGTATGGCACTCTGGGGGCAAGGCCCACATTAGCATCAGTATCAGTTTTGCTGGGTATGGCACTCTGAGGGCGAGGCCCGCATTAGCATCATTATCAGTTTCGCCAGGCATGGCACTCCGGGTATGGAGACATATCATCATCAGCATTTTTGGGGATGCGTCCTATGGTCGAGGACCCACTACATCATCAGTTTGAGGGCGAGGCCCATATTGTCAGCGGTATTGGGATGCGTCCCAGGGACGAGGTGCCCCCGTTGTCTGTTGTAGTTCCGGTATGCATCCCAGGGTCGAGGACCTACTACATCATCAGTTTGAGGGCGAGGCCCACATTTTCAACGGTATTGGGATGCGTCCCAGGGTCGAGGTGCCCCCGTTGTCGATTGTAGTTCCGGGATGTGTCCCAGGGTCGAGGGCCCACTGCATCATCAGTTATAGTTCTGGGATGCGTCCTAGGGTCGAGGACCCACTACATCACCAGTCTGAGGGCGAGGTCCATTTTTTTAGCGGTATTGGGTCGAGGTGTCCAGGGTCGAGGTACCCCCGTTGTCGGTTGCAGTTTCGGGATGCGTCCCAGGGTCGAGGGCCCACTGCATCATTAGTTGTAGTTCTGGGATGCGTCCCAGGGTCGAGGACCCACTAAATCATCAGCTTAATGGCGAGGCCCACTTTGTCAGCGGTATTGGGTCGAGGTGCCCCCATTGTCGGTTGCAGTTCCGGGATGCGTCCCAAGGTCGAGGACCCACTGCATTATCAGTTATAGTTCCGGGATGCGTCCTAGGGTCGAGGACCCACTACATCATCATCTTAAGGGCGAGGCCCATTTTGTCAGCGGTATTGGGTCGATGTGTCCAGGGTCGAGGTTCCCCTGTTGTCGGTTGCAGTTCCGGGATATGTCCCGGGGTCGAGGGACCACTGCATCATCAGTTGTAGTTCCGGGATGCGTCCCAAGGTCGAGGACCCACTATATCATCAGCTTAAGGGTGAGGCCCATATTGTCAGCGGTATTGGGATGCGTCCCAAGGTCGAGGTGCCCCCGTTGTCGGTTGTAGTTACGGGATGCGTCCCAGGGTCGAGGGCCCACTGCATCATCAATTGTAGTTCCGGGATGCGTCCCAAGGTCGAGGACCCACTACATCATCAGTTTGAGGGCGAGGCCCACTTTGTCAGCGGTATTGGGTCGAGGTGCCCCCGTTGTCGGTTGCAGTTCCGAAATGCGTCACAGGGTCAAGGGCCCACTGCATCATCAGCACAGTTCACATTCGGTGGTTCGGGAACAAAGCCCAGAGGTCGAGGCACCTCACCATCATATCATTTCAATTCAAAACAACAGGCAAGTCAGGTGGCAGCGAACGAGCCAAGAATTCATTCATCATCACTTTTAGGATGTGTCCCAGGGTCGAGGGCCCACCCATCAGTTGCAGTTTCGGGATGCGTCCCAGGGTCGATGGCCCACTACATCATCAGCACAGTTCACATTCGGTGGTTCGGGAACAAAGCCCATGGGTCGAGGCACCTCGCCACCATATCAAATCAATCTGAAGCAGCAGGCAAGTCAGGTGGCAGCTGGCGAGCCAGGTAAGTAAAAATACATTGCACGTACTTTGATAGAATTGTCATTGTCACACACTGAACAAGTCCCATCAAATTAGGGGCGACCGTAGGCACTGCATTTTTGCATATAAGTCCCGATGATGAGTCTCGTATGGAGACACTACCTCTTTAATTGTGGAAGCCGCGAGAAACGGACGTCGGAAGGGAAAAGTCAAGAATTGACACATTGTTGGATTTAATTCGCTGGAGTAGCTGCGGATTCGCTTGTTAGACCTCCGTTTTAAAACACACCCTTAGCCAAAAAACCCGCAAGTCACACACCAAGCCCAGTATAAATCACATCCAAATAATTAAAATATTTAAAAACACAAAACACAAATTAAATTAAATCAAATTAAATTAAATCCAATTAAATTAAATTAAATCTTATTCCTAAATTAAATAAATCAAATTAAATCACCTTCCTAATTAAAACAAATCCATTTCCTAAACTAAAACAAATCACATTCCCTAATTAAAAGATACAAATCAAATAAAATCAAATCACTTCCCTAATTAAAAGATTTTTCCTTATCACATACTAATTAAAAGATATCCCCATTAATAAAAAAATTCTTTCCCTATTCACACAAGGTAAACCCATCCCTTTGCCTATAAAAAGAACCATTAACCCAACCTTTCAAACCTTGGCAGATACACACAATATTCTCACAAAAATTACCCTTTAACTCAGCCATAAGCCTTCACGCATATTGCCCACTTCAACGCACATACTTGCTCCATTTGCCTTCACCAAACTTAACCTTTCACGATAACCACCAATCAGCCTCACAATCAGCGCTTTGACTCCCTACACGCAACAAACATCAACTCACAAACGTCCAGCCTCTTCAACGCCACCTGCCCTACACAATACTTCATGTAACAGTCCACTGCCTTCAATGTAGCCCTCTCTTTGACCACCCACCAGCCCCCATCTTCTCGCCTAACCGATCAAAGCCATCACACCTTAACAAGCCCTCAACAACAGCCTTTATTCACCCCACAAATTAACCCTCACTGACAGAAAACTTCATCATAAACCAGCCCCTCAAACAGCCATCAAAGTACCGAAAATCACAGCCCCAAAAACTGCACCCTTTACCGCAAACCAGTCCACCAAAAATTGCACTCAACGCCGTAAAATAGTCCCCGAATTAACCCTGAAACTGCACAATAAACTGCTCAGAATTCCCCCTCAAGATCACCAAAATCGCAGCCCATTTACCCCTCCAAACACACCAAAACAGTCCCCTAAATTACCAAAAAAACAATGACCAAAAAATACAACAAAAACAGCAGCGAAACAGAGTGAAAACAGCAGCCCAGACAGTGAAACAGTGAGGAAAAATGTTGGATTAGTGAACCAGAAAAGTTGCAGAGCATTCTCTCTTCCGACAGCCGTGTAACGCGCTTTCGAGAGACGACAAAAGAGGTTAGACCTGAGGGCACCCTTTTTACTTATTATCTTTCGTTTCTTTTATTTATTTTAAAATATTATCGCATGAGAGTTGTTTGAGGCATGATGTGATTGTTGGATGAGCGGAATATGTGTTCCCTTTTGTGGTATATAGGATGAAAACCCGGACGTAAATTCCGTATCCGAATCCAAATTGACGGTAGTGCGGTTTGTACTCGGGATACAATGCCACGTACCACTTAAGAGACACGTATTTCGTCTCATCCAAACTTGTGTGTGAGTATGTTGTAGTTCGTAGGTTATTTATTTGTTATTAAAGCATGATTTAGCTTAGTTAGTTGTTTATTTTTAAGCATGATTAGTTATTCGTTTTGCATTTGGAATTTGCATTAAGTTTATGTTGTTGTTTGCATTTCGCATTATATAATTGAAATATATTCATGAGATTGCCTTGTGTTGTCGTGTGTTATGATGACTTACTTTCCAAGCATGCAAACTTAGACATAGGATTTATCTTTATTAGCATGAACTAGATATATGTTGTTCTTGAGCATGTTGCGTAGATTCGGTTAAGATATTGCACAAATCCCATCATTACAAGTGGCATAAGTAAAGGACCATTCCGAACCCAACAGGTTTGAGGTCTTCCCTTGCGAGGGGTGAGTGCGGCCTTAAATCTTTGTCTCGGTTCACACCGGGTGGCGACTCCATGTTATTTCTCCGGTTTAGTTCCCCGCGAGCTATTCCGTACTCCCAACTAGGCCGCGAGCCTAGAACAGCGTCACCAATTTCTGTGTCCTACACCCATGACTTCCGTAACTCAAAGGGTAGTGCCTCCATACAAGACTCATCATCGGGACTTATATGCAAAAATATAGTGCCTACAACGTGGCAACGGTAGCAGACGGTGGGTGGGGTGCGTGCGGGTGCGTTGCCTTGAATCACGGCGGCGGTCCGGTGGTGTTGGATTCATATTGTCAATGGGATTCTCCAGATTTGGTCATTTGCCGAAAATGGAGATCAGATGATGTCGAAAAGTCATTCTCTCTCTGCCCATAAATTTTCTCTCTCTAGGAATGCTCCCTAAATTGCTCTTGGTTTCTTTCTCTAAAAATCTCTAAAATTGCTCACAATGCTCTCTGGAAAAATAATCAAGGCATCCTAACTCTCTTCACTCTTATGGAATTTAAAAGAAAAACAAAGGTATGATGAGTGGGTAGGGTTAGGGTGTGTGTGTGTGTGTTTGTTTATGATCATTAGGAGACATGATATGAGATGATTAGATGAGTGTGTTGGAGGTTAAATACAAAGAGACAATGGTTGTTGTGATAAAACTTTCATTATTGAAAAAATAATGCATGATGTTACAATCTACCCTCCTTATAAAAATTTTGTCCTCGATATTTCTCAATCCTCAAACAGTTCCGGGTATTTTTCTCTCATATCATGTTCCACTTCCCAAGTCGCCTCCTGAATGTGATGATTATACCACATGACCTTCACAAGAGGAATACGTCTGGATCTCAACTCTTGAACCTTTCGATCTACGATATTCACAGGTTTTTCTTCATAAGTTAGGTTCTCGCTCAACTCCACTGGTTGACTCTCCAAGATATGAGAAGGGTATGGTACATACTTCTTCAACACAGATATATGAAACACTTTATGAATTCTATCCAAATCTGGTGGCAATGTCAGACGATATGCCACTTTGCCCACTCTTTCCAAAATCTCAAAAGGACCAATAAAGCGCACTGCCAACTTTCCCTTCCAGCCAAATCTCAAAACTCTCTTCCAATGAGAGACTTTCAAAAAAAGACTGTATCCCCCACCTGGAACTCAAGGTCTTTCTTTATCCTTTCTCGAAAGCCAAAGTTCTAATGTTTTCGACCTACTGGACCACGACGATGTCATAACTGTGTCAAGAGGTTCATATTTGGTACAGCCGCAAAAATCATGTCAGGTACAGCTACATGAATAGCGGTGGGGCAACTGTCGAAACTACCAGAGGTATAGGTCTAGAACCCTCGTTACCCTCAACAATCGGCGAAACACCAAATAAAACTATATCAAATTCAAGACCTATCGGATAAGTGTGAGGTCTCTCTATATTGTTACTCGACATTTTCACGCATCGTCAAACTATCCCTCTCCCACGTTGAATACCAATACCACGGCGACATCCAGACATTTTACTGCGGACCCAAAACTACCCTTTTAATACCCTTATCTAGTGAAATGTGTCTACAGAACCTAAAACCTAGGCTCTGATACAAAATATGTCACGACCCCCTCCCTAGAGGGGGCCCAACCCTAGAAAGGGGTTCGCAAACTTCTTTATCTCGAGCATTCTATATGTAAAACCAATTAAACTAATATGCACAATTATTACATTATAAATTACAAATTCATGAATTATACACAATTTTTATGGCTTACAACACAAGTCTTAAAAATATGCAAATGATGACTCAAATGTCTGGACCAACCCGAAAAATAACTGTGGTATGTGGATCAAATTATGGTACTACTACTACTGCGCTTGCGAAATACCTGGAATGTTTAGGGAAAAGGGGAGTGAGCTTAAAGAGCTCATCAAGTAAAGCATTCATACTCTCAACATGACCTCACCAACAAAATAGTGATATATATATATAAGTGTATATGTGTGTGTGTGTGTATATATATATATGAAAATAACATATACTATAATATCATCTCAAGCAATCATCCCACAACAATACAATCATCCATCAAACATGGTTGCTAATCCGGTCTAGAATAGTAGTGGGTTGAAACCAATGAGAGAGTCCATCTAATACCCCCAAGGTTTTCCACTATATCATCTCACAAAATATGTGTGAGTGGGTTAAAACCAATGAGAGAGTCCCTCTCATACCCCCAAGTTTTTCACCATATAATCTCGCAAAATATCTCATCATATCTCGTTTCATCTCCAGCCACTATTTTACAAAACCTGGCAGCATAATACAATAACATGCATCATCCAATACAATCACATCTCACATCCAATCCATCAATCTCATCTCAACAATCATGAATTCATATTTCTCATGCTTTCAATTAATCAATGATTATATATATATATATATATATATATATATATATATATATAGTTATAATATATCAATGCATATAAAATATATGGACTTTCACAACAATCATCAATCAACAAACAAATATGTTAAGGGAATCATCATGCATTGTACTTACCTATATCCACATCAAAGTCCTTAATATGTCTATATCCTCGCTAAGAATCTGAAAAAAAAAATTACGATTAGGTCCCGTAATTTTTCTAAAATTATGGTTTTACCCCTAAACTTTTCTAATATGTCTATATAGTCTTAAAACTCTCAAATGTTACTTATTAACCCCTGAAAACTAAAATTTATAGAATTACCCTCTTAATCATGCAAATATATAATTAACTCCAAAACTTTCAAATTCTAACATTTACACCCCCCAAAACGGTAATGATCACGTACCGAGCTCCAACGACCTTCAAATCTCACAATGAAAGAACCGCTGGTCAGTAAATATCTTAAGGATCACGGTGATGGTGGTGGAAGGGGCCGAAACACAGAGGTTATCGATGATCAGTTAAACAGTGATAACTATCATATTTTACTCATGTCTCAACAATCGAAGGTCCGATTTGGGCAAACGAAGTGTCCAACTCATGTATCTCGATAAGGGGAATATTCTGGTTCGGGAGGTTTCGTTCACATATGGCGGCACGGGGAGCGCGTGGCAACGCAGTAGGCGGCGGGTGGGGCGCGTGGCTAGGAATCATGGTAGCGGTCCGGCGGCGTTGGATTCGTCTTGTGGAGGGGATTCTCCAGATGTGGTCACTTGCCGGAAACGGAGATCAGACGACGTCGAAAAGTCCCTTTCTCTCTATGCCCATAAATGTTCTCTCTCTAGGAATGCTCCATAAATTGTTCTCGATTTCTCTCTCTAAAACTCTCTAAAATTGCTCACAATGCTCTCTGGAAAAATAATCAAGGCAGCCTAACTCTCTCCACTCTTATGGAAATTAAAAGAAAAACAAAGGTATGATGGGTAAGATGTTAGTAGGGTAGGGTGTGTGTGTTTGTGTTTGTGTTTGCTTATGATCATTGGGAGACATGATATAAGATGATTAGATTAGTGTGTTGGAGGTTAAATACAAAGAGACAATGGTTGCTATGATAAAGATTTCATTGTTGAAAAATAATGCATGATGTTACTGACCGGTGTAATCACACGCGTATAACGCAAGCGGACGTCTCGTTCAAGTAGTATAAAAAGTATCGATCACACGAGGACTTAATACCCAGCTAATAATTTATGAAGCCAAATTTTTATGAGTATTCAATGGAATGATTGTTTGATTAGATGGTGATTTTAAATTAAAACAAGTAAATAAAATAGCGTGAAAGTAGATTGAGGAAAATTCAATAATAAGAAACTATCCAGGGTTGTGAATTCTTCCAAAATCTTTTAAAGATGAAGTGGTTATCTCATGTTTGAGTAATATATTGGTTTACTAACCTGGAATACGAAATTATGCAAAAGCCTCTGTCGATGGTAAACTGCAAATACCCAGCGTAACCCAATTAATCATATGTCTATGTCAACCAAGTTACCTGAATTCATTAAGATTAAGTTCCAATTATGGCTACCCCCGCCCGACACGTATATGTCTATCCTGTAAGGAAATCTATTAAAGGGTTATCTATCATCAAGGAAGATCGTGGGCTATTAAGTCTAAGGCTGAAACCTAAAATTCTTTTGTCAATTTATTTTAAGTTTACCACATCAATCTTATTAATGGCCAGTTAACAAGAAGCATTAAGCTTAAGACTTAATAAATAAATCTTTATATTACCCAAACTATAAAATAACCCCTTATAAACCAGTGTTATTGGAATTCATCACAACCCCAGATAACGGGTTTAGTTACTACACATAACTAAGACTAGTAAAAGCTTAAATAAAGTAAATGCTGGAAAATAAATGCTGAATATTAAATAAAGTAAATACTGGAAAGTAAATGCTGGAAATTAAATGCTGGAAAGTAAATGATGGAAATTAAATGCTGGAAAGTAAATGATGGAAATTTAAAAATATAAAAGTACAATAAAAGAAAATACTGGGGGTTAAAGGATCCACTTTTATTACTACTATTTTAGATATCTCCCTTATTATAATCTATTAACTTTCCATGATATTACCAACCGACCATATAGACGGTATCCTGATTAAGTCAAATTTATAATTAATTCCAACCGACCATACAGGCGGTATCCAGTTTAGTCTGGTTAAAACCAATTTTATAATAAAGTCCAACCGACCATAAGGCGATATCCTCATTAAGTCAGGTTTTAAATAGTTATTATATTATAATTAAGAGAGATTAATCTAAATATTAGTAATAAAAGCTTACCTTTCACCCTAGCAAGGGGGAGATACCTCATCATTGCTGAAAAGTAAATACTGAAAAGTAAATAACAGAAAGTAAATTGCGTAAAGTAAATAAAATTAAATACTGAAAGTAAAGACTAAAAAGTAAATAAAAGAAAGTACTAATGCAAAAATTAATTACTGAAAGCTGTAAATAAACAAACAAGATACAATCTTCTTAGTATTCTTAAGGAATTCCTTAGAAGAATGTATGAGATTACAACTGAAATTGGCCTGAATTTATAGGCGTCCATGGTCCTTGCGCGTCGCGATGCGCCGTTGATTTGCGCCACGTGGCGCGGCTTCTGCGGAGATGGTGACACGTGGCAGGCGCACGTTAGCAAGTGCGCATTTTAGAAAAACTTCTCTGATTGGTCCACGTGACCGGCGCACGTTAGCAATCTCCGATGCATGTTAGCAAACGGTGCATTTTAGCACGGTTTATTTTAGCAAAACAGTGCATTTTAGTAGGAAATTTACATTTTTGCCCTTTTTGTCCGTTTTTCACTGTTTTGGCCCCGAATTACCTCCAGAGAGTCGTGTTATTTTATTTATCTACAAAATACCACAAAACACATCAAAATATTCACAAAACTCAAGAAACTATACAAAATATTGAGTTAAATGAGTGGTAAATAGTGATATATTTATCACTCATCACACCCCCAAACCTAACATTTTGCTAGTCCTCGAGCAAAATAACAAAATAAAATAACATAAACATCTTTAAAAATAAAATTAAACTAAACCACTTTCGTATGGATTACGGTTGCATTTAGCGCATGCAACAAGCCTTTAAACCCATAGGTGTCCCTAGTGGATGAGTTGTAGTCTCGTGATGGCTTACAGCAACGATACCCACAAACTTCAATATTAAACTAATGTACACAAAAGCAAAAAGACAATAGAAAAGAGAATAAACAAGTTAGTGACTAAACAAGTGAAACTTCTTATCCAAGTTAAAAGTTGCTTTCTTCCTTTCTAAATTACTGAATAAGTAAATTCTCTGATTATTTTTACCATTCTCCATATACACAGCTAACAAGGTATTAATCAACTCATTGTGCCCACAATATTCATAACTGTAGTTGAAAAGAGGGTAATATTGTTTTCTACAGTTATATCAGAATACACAAATTTTGTTAGCAATGGAATATTTTTCTGATTTTTCTGATTTTTATTTTATTTTTTATTTATATATAATATCTTCTATCAATGTAACGAGCTTTGGGCCAGTGACTCCCAAACTAGTTGGCTTTATGGCACCAGGTGTTAAGACACCCCTACGGACTTAATTACTCGGATTTCCGATATAAATATATTTTTTTACAACATCTTCAATCCTTGTAGCGAGCTTTGGGTCAGTGACTCCCAAACCAACTGGTTTTAGGGCACTAGATGTTAAAACACCCATGCGGACTTAATAACTCGGATCTTATTTTTTTTTTCCCATCGTTTTTTTTTTAAATGCTTCTTCCAATTAAACTAGAGCACTGAATATTATAAACTTTTCAATTACAGCTCATGTCTGTATGTTACCATGCAAGTTGATAATACTTGTAAACTGAGCATATGAAGATTCATTTTAATCAGTTTTATGGAGAATTCACAAATTAAATAATTCAAAAGGAAATAAACAAAAATTAACTTGTTACGGAATATGTTGAGATATGTCTCAGGAGTGGAAATTCCTTACACATCTATTTCACACCAATTTCATCTGATTAATGAAGTTAAAAACACAAAATATTTTTTAAAAAAAATTTTGTAAAAAGTTTTTAATTTTTTTGAATTTTTACTAAAAATAACGCAATAAAAACAAGATAATAGTCAATTATTCCCCTCCCCCAAACCTAAATGAGACATTATCCCCAATGTCTTAAAAAGTAGAAGAAGAGTTTAGAAACAGTACCTGGTTAGCTGAAATTTTACACCTGAAATGAAAATTAAAGGTTAAGATCCAGATTTATCCGCCGCTTCTTACCACGATCATTATTGGACCAGATTATATTTGAAAGGATATGGTCAATTAAATCATTGGCAGTTCTAGCAGTGAAGAAGAGATCTTTTACAGGCTTTGACACGAACCCATTTCTCCGGGCATTATCAAAAAACACACAAAGAAAATCATAAAATCCATCAGTATTAAACAGTCTAATCGATTTCTGGTGTATGTTCAAGTTCGCCCAAGATAGCACTGTAAAAATTTCCTCAATCGTGCCCAAGCCACTTGGCAAAACAATAAAAGCATCAGCACGGTTAATTATTTCTACCAGTCGTTCAGACATACCTGGCGCAATAAGTTCCTCTCTGTTTGATGGTCCTATAAGATTCGCCTCCGCCAAAGGTTTTGGGATGATTCCCAGAACTTGACTACCTACTTCCTGTATAGCCCTTGAAACGATCCCCATTAGTCCAAGATTGCCACCGCCATATACTAAGTGCATATTCCTTTCAGCTATGACTCTACCCAATTCTTGTGCTGCTGCTACGAACTCTGGTTTCGAACCAACACTAGTACCGCAAAACACATAGATATTTACAACTCGTCTTCTTGAAGTGGCTTCCATTTTTTTATGTGTTTCTTTCTCAAATCTGGATGCCTTCAAGAGTGCAATGATGAGTTGAATTTATAGAACCTGAAAATGGTGAGTAATAGTAGCACTAGTACCTGCCAAATCACAATTATTAGCTAAACAGTAAAATATATCGTGAAAGTCAAAAAGTCTGGATCCTGTCAGAGAAAATAAAATAAAATAACAAAATAAATCACAATTATTAGATATATACAAAGAGAAAATAATATTTACAAGAAGTAACGGCTTGAATGACGTCTATGCGTCAGGGACAAGCTTCCCATCCAATCTTCTTATAAATTGGCAAACAGGGTCTTTTAAAGTCAGATTCCCTAGACTGTATTGTCGTCTTTGTTGGACAATTATGACCCATAGCGTCACTATTTGTAAAAGACATTGTGGTTTTTGTACAAATTAACTATGTGACAATGGAAATTGTTATTTTATCATTTTGTAATTAGATTACTTGAATACACGTAAATGATAAAAGTCCTAATGATTAGTTTCAGATTATAAGATATGAGACAGTATCAATCCATGAAGGTTTAATCATTAAATATCCCTAGTTGTAGTATTATCGAGACTGGACATCGATAATGCGAAATAGACTAGTATTGCATTTGTGCGTGTTATGGAAGCGTAACAGCATAGTTCTCATATATTTAAGTATTGGATACTTATGCAAGTGTGATAGGAGGTAGTGTTTGCCGATAGTACGGAAACAGCTTCGCTCTGGATAGACCTCTCGGAATCCCATTGGTAGTATGAATATGTGTCTATGGGAATCCGATTCAGGGTAGGTGTATTTGGTCTTAACCTGAGACTTGCATCGCTAGTACTTGCGACAATCAATACGCTTTGGTTTTGGTCATCCGGGACTTTTAACAGGTTCTGTGTACGCCTCTTCTGGGTTTATTGAGAATCGTAATGTATTGGGTGTGATGTCAAGACGAAAGTATCACTTCAGTCATATGGAGATGATGATCACGCAGGGATACAGAACTGGTACTCTAATGTGTTACAACGATCGGGATAATATGACAAGGTCATGATTATCCGATTAAAGATACTAGTTGCTTGTGATCCGATATATGCTTCGTACGGGGCAGACACTATTCCAGCCCCAGGCCTAGCATGTGACATTCGATATTGGATCACAATACGCAATACTACGTATACTACACCTGACAAAGATTAAATATTCCTTAAAGAATATTTCTGGAGAATTGGGTAGGCACGGTGCTTTGCTAGAAGCCAACCATGTCTTATAAATCAGTAAAAACGTGGTACGGGGTACGCACGTGTTCGGATAGTCTGACGACCGGATTTACTGCCAACATATCCAGAGATCTCATGGGTCGCTTCCCGAAGATTCACCAATGACGTATGACTCGAACATAATTAATCTGGGATTAATTATCAGAGAGAGAAAATTAATCTACGATTAATTGCGGAAAGATTTTATCTGGGATAAAATTCAATTAATAGAGAGAGAACGATTAATTCAGAATTAATCGATAAAATAATATATTTGATATATTAACGGAATTAAAATTAGAATTTAATTCCGGCAAGCGAATTAATTTAGAATTAATTCGCGAGCGACTTTAATAGTAAATTTGCTAGGCATAATTATTTAATTAAATTTGATTTAATTACGTCGCAACGGAAAATTTGTTAATTCGGAATTAACGAACTCGAGCCCGGAATGTGTTTGCGGACCCGCTCTGATTTTGAATTAAAGTGGGGCCCACAAGTCACATCACTAGTCAACTTTGTCACTTTAGCTTGATGGAAGTTGTTGGTAGTTGAAAACTTGTAAATTACACTTCTATTATTTTATTTGAAGTGTAAAGTGACATATACCAACTTTTTGTATTGGTAATTAGATTTTTGAAATAGAAAATTCATTCACTCTTCCTCTCTCTCTCTCTTTCACGGTGAAAGTGAAAATTTCCTTCTCTTTCTTGGCTTGTCCGAGAATTACAAAGCCAAAGGAAGCAATTTGTTGCAAATTTTTTCAAGTGCTAGCACACATTACATCATACAAAGGTGATAGGGAAACATTCCCTAGAGTTTGGAATCTCAAATTTCAAGCTTGGAGCTTCAACATACATCAAAGAGAGGAGCTTTGAACAACTTCTCATAGTGGAATTTTTGAACTCTACAGCTACATCCAATCCATTCAATGTAAGTATTTTCGCTACTTCTTTACGTATTCACACATCGATTTTGCTTAAAATGATCTTGGATTGTTCTTAGAGACCCTACATTGGTATGAGAGCCTATTTAAGCATGAAATTGAATTATGGTTCTTAATCTTGAATTTGGGTATTTTTTTATTTGAGCATGATTTAATCAATTCTTTCTTAATCTTCTAAGTTATCATTATTCTTAGATAATGATAACTTAGATTTATGCATGATCAATTTTATGAAAAATTAATTGGATTAATTTTCCCCAAATCTATAGGCTTGGCCGGATGATATAGGTACCCTAAGCTCATGGTGATTTTGAAATTTTAGACCATTAGATGAGTTTAAAATGAATGGATAAATTGATTTGTGATTTAATTGGATTGAAATCAAAATTAATGAAAAATTACTATGATTGTCGTGACCTTGTATGAGCATGTTGGGATTGATTTTGCTTCAATAATGTTGGACATGTATTGAAAATAATAAAGAATGATTAATTATGTAAATTGGTATTTTGGAAATGTTAATTTGAATAATTAATTATGGCTATACACTTTAATTAAATAAATTGTGATATTTGGAATATTAGAATTTAATTAATTAGGCTTAATTTGGAATTGGGCTAAAATTGTTGTATTTCGGCCTAATGGGCTTGGTTGGGCCAAGTTGGTTTAGGAAAATTGGATTGGATCCAAATTGGGCCTAAAACCATTCCATTAAGTCCAAATATAATAAATGGGCCAAAATTAATTTTGCGGTAAAGGGTGATTCCTTATTGGGCTTTGGTTGCCAAAGTCCATGCCTTAAGAAATTAATTGAAAACCCATTGGACTTTAATTAAATTGACATTGGATGTTAATTGGGCTTTGAGACCCATTAAGTTTAGATTTAGAATATAAGTCGCAAAGGCACATTTAAAGTGTAATTATTTAATTTGGAATTAAATAAAGAATTAGTATTGAATACAAATTAAATTGGATTTAAAATTGTAGTTCGATATAATTCAAGAATACGCACTTTGAGTACTTATTCTTAAAACGAGTTGGACTCACGCAAATCAAATCGTTGTTTGAACATTGGATGGTCACTAATCAAAGATTAATTAATTGGATTAGATTGATTGAATAACATGTTTTGTGTGAATACATGGATGTATTGTATGAATAATGTATATCGGATGATATTAGATGGGTGAGGGCAATTTTGAAATTATTGTAATAAATTTAGAATTTATTAAATTGGACTTGCGTGTCTAGCCTTATCTCTTGACTCTTTGTAATTCTCTTCTCACATATTCCCCTCAATGTAAATGAGATTTCTTTATTGTATTATGTAATTGGGTAGAAGTCAGAATAGTGCTAGCCGGGGAGAGGAAAGTGAGTGATTTGTTCTAGGAATAATTTGTGAAATATCCATCCGCATATCATTATTAATTTATTTATCGCGTCTTATTATGCTTTTAGAATGCATGCTTAGGGGTGTATGATGAGACCTAATCAAAGATAATTAATTGGTTGCCATTACGCAAAAACCCCTCAACAAATATTAAGCGTTTTCCTTCCATTGAGTGATTCATTCTCAAGATCCAAGATTGGCAATGGTTTGTTGGCCAAAGTCAAGACCTTTATCCATCGCGGATGTGTTTGAATCATGAAGGCTTTGTTTCATATCGCATGTCTTGGCCAAGTTGTTATTTGTTGGCCAAAGTCAAGATCACTTCTTGTTCATCTACATCGATTACGAAGCTTTCCAAAGTCAATGGGTCCCGCTTAACTGGAATCATTAAGCTTGTTGAGCCAAAGCCAAGGCTTAGTTTATTTAGAGGAAAAGGTTAGGAAAATATATTGGATATATTGGCATATATATTGTATTTATGTTTTGGACTTGGAGGTCCACCTACCGGATCTAGGAATTGGATGAGATCCAATTGATCTTAGAGATCTACCTAGTTAAATATCATACAGCTTGTTGGCCAAAGTCAAGGTTGTGTGTTATTTAACGGGATCCTAGCCCACTAGGAAACTAGGTTTCCCGAGTAATCAACAGAGGGTTAGAGGCTCGCTGAAAAATAGTGGGAGGCCAGTATTGAATTTGCAATTTCGTTCAAATACTTGGCATTACGCGCTTTCAAATTATTTCGTCAATTTTATATATTTATTAGTTGGACTAATATTCTATTATTTTTCTCGTAACAGTTAGACTGTACCCATATATCGTTAATTGAATAGTTTGACTATTGCAATTAAGATGGCTGGAAAGATCAGGGTTAGAGACATTATCATGGGCAAAAATGTCTTTAATGGCGTGAACTTTCCTGACTGGGATATGAACCTCAGGATTGTCCTGGGGGCTGAGAGGATACTTTATACGATAGACCTCTCGGGCCTAAGCCCGAAATGAGCAGCCGCTTGAGCTTGAGCTTTGGAAGACTCATAGCGATGACAACTCAACTGCTCAATCCGTCATGATCGCTGCGATGACCCCTCAATTTCATCGCCAAAACAAGGGATTGGATCCCTAGACTATAATGGCAAAATTGAAGGACATTCATCGATCTAACCTTAGATCGCAAAGGTATGAATTGCAGACAAAGCTCTTTCGCTCTCGAATGTCAGAGGGTACATATGTTGAGCACCATGTGTCGCAGATGATTGCTGACATTGAAAAGCTGAGTCAGCTAGGCATAACCTTTGAGGCTGAGACTTCTATAGATTTGATCTTGCAGTCTCTTCCTGATAGTTGGAGCGGGTTCATCATGAACTACAATATGATGAATCAAGACCATACTCTTGGAGAGTTGATGGCAATGTTGCGTGAAGCAGAAAAAGAGCTATTGAAGGGCAAAAAGCGCGAGGCGCACTTCACTTCAACATCTCAGTCTCCCAAGGCTTGGCCGAAGGCTACTGGAGGTGTAAAGAAGAAGAAGAAGAAGAAGAAGGGCAAGGCCAAATCGTCAAAGTCTTCTGGGAAGGCAAAGGAAAAATCCCAATATGTATGCCTGCAGTGTGGCAAACGGGGTCACTGAAAGCGTGACTACCGTGAGTACAAGGCGCAAATGAAGGAAATCAAAGCGGGCAAGGCACCGGCTTCAGGTATGTTTGTTATAGAAATAAATATGTCTACTTCTAGTTTTAAAAATTGGATTTTTGATTCTGGTTGTGGTACTCATATATGTACTGATGTGTAGGATCTGCAGATTAGCAGGAGACTGGCCTCATGGGAGATTGATCTACGAGTTGGAAACGGGACCAGGGTCGCTGTTTTGGCTGTAGGAACTTATATTTTGGAACTGCCTTTGGGGCATGTACTAAATCTTTCAAACTGTTATTATGTACCTAGTTTGACTAAGAATATTATATCTGTATCTTTATTAGCCCAATGTGGGTATACATTTGTTTTTAGAAATACTGGGTGTTGTATGTATAAAAATGATATGGAGATATGCAGTGCTGATGTAAATAATGGTCTTTATATTTTGAATATAAATCAATCTCAAACATATAATGTAACAAACAAAAGGCTTAAATTAAATAAAAAAAATGAAACTTATATGTGGCATTGTCGTTTGGGACACATTAACAAGACTCGCATATCCACACTTTCGAAGAGTGGGTACTTGGACGGATTTGATTCAAATTCATATGACGTCTGCGAATCTTGTTTATTAGGCAAAATGCCTAAAACACCTTTTAGCGGTAAAGGTGCATGTGCCACCGAACTGTTAGACCTCGTTGATAGTGACGTATGTGGGCCCATGTCAAGCCAGGCTAGAGGTGGATATGAATACTTCGTAACCTTTACGGATGATGCATCATGTTATGGTTATGTGTATCTTATGAGACACAAGTCGGAAATCTTTGAGAAATTCAAAGAGTTTCGACATGAAGTAGAAAAACAGACCGGCAAAAGTATTAAAACATTACGGTCGGACCATGGTGAAGAATACTTAAGCAATGAGTTTCTTGATTACTTGAAAGAGTATGGTATTCTTTCACAGTGGACTCCTCCCGAAACACCTCAATTAAACGGTGTGTCCGAATGGAGAAACCGAACTTTGTTGGACATGGTAAGGTCTATGATGAGACGCACTGAGCTACCTATTTCCTTCTGGGGATATGCATTGAACAGTGCAATACTTATTTTGAATAAGGTTCTGTCAAAGTCTGTTCAACAGACTCCGTATGAAATATGGACAGGAAAGAAACCGAGTTTCTCATTCCTGAAGATTTGGGGTTGCTAGGCATACGTTAAACGTTTGGATGGTACCAAACTTGAACCCAAATCGGATAAGTGTCTATTTGTAGGTTATCCTAGGGAAACCAAAGGATATTACTTCTACAACCCACAAGAGAACAAAGTATTTGTTGCTCTACATGCGGTTTTCCTTGAGAAGGAATTCCTAAATGCAGTGGTTAGTGGGAGGAAAGTAGAACTCGATGAAAATCGGACTGATACTGTTCCTGGCACATAATCCTTAACGGAACATGAATAGTTCATCATGGATGAGACTGTACCATAATCTTCGAATACACAAGAACCGCGTAGATCGGAGAGAGTCAGAAATCAACCTGAGAGGTATGGGTTTCTTATCTCACCTCATGTGAATATTAATCTTATTAAAGAAGACGAACCGGCTACGTATGAGGAAGCGATACAAGGTATTGACTCCGGTTTATGGCAAGATTACATGAAGTCCGAAATGGATTCCATGTACACCAACCAATTTTGGACACTGGTTGATGTACTAGAAGGCGTAAAGCCTATTGGTTGCAAATGGGTCTTCAAGAAGAAGACCGACATGGATGGCAACATACAAACGTACAAAGCTAGGCCTGTAACGAAAGGGTATACTCAATGACATGGTGTCGATTACAATGAAACTTTTTCACCTGTTGCCATGATTAAATCCATTCGGATAATGCTTGCTATTGCTGCATATTTCGATTACGAGATATGGCAGATGGACGTCAAAACCACTTTCCTTCACGGAAACCTTTTGGAGGATGTTTATATGCAACAGCCTGACAGTTTTGTCATACCTAAACATGCAGACAAGGTTTGCAAGTTAAATCGATCCATTTATGGATTGAAGCAAGCATCGCGTTCTTGGAACCAACGTTTTGATGAGATCATAAAAGAATATGATTTCATTCAAAACGAGGATGATCCTTGTGTATATAAGAAGGTTAGTATGAGCGCACTGACATTCATTATCCTTTACGTTGATGATGTATTGCTTATTGGCAATGACATTCCAATGCTACAATCGGTGAAAGCTTGGCTTTCATTAAAATTCTCCATGAAGGATCTGGGAGAAACAACCTTATTCTAGGAAAAAAGATCTACAGGGATAGATCTAGAATGCTGCTTGGACTTTCCCATAGTATGTACATTGACAAAGTGTTGAAGAAATTCAACAAGGAACTGTCTAAGAGGGGATTGTTGCCAGTGTCACATGGCATCACCCTATCTGAGGACATGTGTCCTAAAACTCAAGATGAGAGAGACAACATGAGTCGGTGTTAGGTTTATATCTAGGTCCAAGATCAAACAAGCAATGAAAAACATGTGTGACCACATCAAAGGAGGTAGCGGAATACTCACATCAATCGGTTGAGACGAATCGGCAACAAACAAAATTGATTTTTCCCTTGCAAAACGCAACTGCAGTTCACTGCCCACAAAATCAGATTTTTGAGTTGAGAAATGGAGCTCCAAGCTTCATCGAATGGTTCCCGGCTCATGGGTGAACTTCCCTACCACCTTCGCAAGTCTCTCGGAGTGCTAGCTCTTCTTGATTTTGCCACAAAATCAAACACATTGCTTCCCAAACTCACGCCCAAAATGAAGAAAACCAGTGAGCATTTTACTGCCCATTTGGGCGTGAATGATGAGGAGAAAAAGAGGAGGGAAAGTGTGTATTGGTTAGTAAATGATTTCCAAAATCACTTTATATATTTTTCATAAAAATATATCAAACAATTACTAATCAATTAATTAAAATCAAAAAGTAAATGCTTTACAACCACCAAACACTATTCCAACAACACACATCAACTATTCATTTTACTTTAATAAAGTGATGTGTGTCTTTCAATCAATCAATCACATCAATCAATCACATCACTCAAAGTGACATTTGATTTGACGCTTGATGTGACGAATGATTTGACGCTTGATGTGACTTGCATTGCCGCACTCGAATTCGAAATACGAATGCGCTCGCAATCACACTCGGGCTCAGGTTCACTAATTCTCAATTAGCGAATTTTCCGTCGCGTCGTAATTAAATGATTACGCCTAGCGAATTCACTATTCACGTCACTAACGAATTAATTCTAATTAATTCGTTCGCCTGAATTAAAATCCAATTTCAATTCTGCGTCGAAATCTAATTTCGTTAATATATCGAATATATTAATTTAATCGATTAATTCTGAATTAATCATTTCCTCTCTTTAGACGATATTATATCCTAGATAAAATATCTCCGTAATTAATCCCAGATTAATTCTTTCTCTCATCAAATTAATCCCAGATTAATAAATGTGCGAGTCATGCGTCATCGGTGGATCACTGGGAAGCGACCCATGAGATCCCCGGATATGTTGGCAGTAAATACGGTCGTCGGAGTATCCGAATCACGTACGTACCAAGTACTACTTCTACCGATTTACGAGACAAGGTTGGCTTTAGCAAAGCCCCAAGCCTACCCAATTCTCCGGACATTTCTTATAAGAATATCTAAGGATCTATATCAGGCGTAGTCTACTAAGTATTGTGTATATCGGCCCAGTATCGGATAGTCACGTGCTAGGGCTGGGGCTGGATATAGTGTCTGCCCCGTCCGAAGCACATGTCGGATGTCTGGTAACTAGTCTCTATAATCGGATATACATGACCTTGTCATAATATCCCGATGGCTGGCCAGCACTTAAGAGTATTAATACCGTATCCTGCGTGACATCATCTCCACTATGACTGGAGTGATACTTCCGTCTTGACATCACACCCAATACTCTACGATTCTTAATATACCCAGCATTGGCGTACACAGAACCTGTTACAGCCCTGGACGACCTCAACTAAAGCATATTGATTGTCGTAAGCATTAGCAGTGTAAGTCTCAGGTTAAGACCAAATACACCTACCCTGATGTCGGACTCCCATAGACACATAGTCATAATACCAATGGGATTCCGAGGGGTCTATCCAGAGCGAAGCTGTTTCCCGTACCATCGGTGAAACACAACCTCCTATCGCACTTGCATAAGTATCCTATACTTAAATATATGAGAACTATGCCGTTGTGCCCTCACAACGCGCACAAGTGCAATACTAGTCTATTCCGCATTATCGATGTCCAGTCTCGATAATACTACGACTAGGGATATTTAATTATTAATCCTTCGTGGACTGATACTGTCTCATATCATCTCAATCCAGGAACTAATCATATGGACCTCTCTTCATTTATACATCTATGGTGATCTAATCACAAATGATGAGAGTGCAATTTCCTTGTCACATAGTTAATTTGTACAACAACACTATGATCTGTACAAATAGTGACGCTATGGGTCATATTATCCAACAATCTCCCACTTGGCACATAGCCAGTCACTCAAGTGTCGTACACCCGAACTATGTACGGTTCGCTCAAATTGCTGAGAAAAGGTTTTCGTCAGCGGATTTCCATAATTATCGTCTGACGCGATTTATACGATCACCACATCGCCACGATGTATGATCCGAACGAATCAGATGAATATAGAAGTATATATCTGAATCGTCGATGAGACCTTTAATTCTTTAGCCTTGTGCTGACGCCTAGCTCAGCTGCTAACAGAACTATATCTAATCTAATTAGATTTATTTTCGACCAAATGGCTTCTATTGCTGCCTCAGCCGCAGCAATAATCCGCATTTATTGTTTATATTCGGCAACAGTATCTTGCTCGGAAGATTTACAGCTCACTGTCCCGTTATTCAAACTTTATAGTACCGCAGTATTTAACTGTTTGGAAACTTACAGCAGTGATCCCAGTCACTTCAAGTTCTCATTCTCCATAGCTTAAGACAACATCTTTAGTTCTCTGAGATACTAACAGATGTTCTTAACTTCAATCCAGTGACTATCACTTGGATTGACCTGATTGTGACTCCATATGCTCAAAGCGTATGAGACACCAAATCAAGTACATTTTAATGTACAATTTCCCAGAGAGTGTTAACAACTCCAAATCTATCCCAGTAGATCTTTATTCCTTGAATAAAGGTTGTTACTCCCCAGAATTCTACGGAGAATTTCTATGAAAGAATATCTATGAAGCCAAGCTTTCACCAATTACTTTATTGGGAATTTCACTGTCAGTGCGCTCCCACTAACCTCCTTATATACACAAGAATTTTTCGTTTTGAGTCAAATCATAAACCATTATGATTATTTCAAAATGATAGTTCCAAGAACCTTATGCTTGCTCCAATCCAAACATGGATCGAATAACCCGCAAACCTTGTTTTCGGTTATACAAAATCGTCAGGATGTTGTAAGCATCCTCCAAACGGTTTCCTTTTCAGGAAAGCGATTTTGATCTTTAACTAACGTATTTCATAAATGAAATATGCAGTATCAACAAGCATCATCAAAACGGATTTACTATGGCAACAGGTAAAAGGTTGAACCGTTATTAACATAATGTTGATAACGATACCTTTCCGTCACAAGCCTGGCTTTGTACTTTGGTATGTTGCCATCCATGTATGTCTTCCTTGAAGACGTTTACAGTACCAATAGGCACAAACCCTTGCGGTACAACAACTAGTATCCAAACATAGTTGTTATACATGGTAATCCATTTCGGACTCTTGGCACTTGCCATAATAGGGAGTCGATACCTTGTATCACTTCCTCAAAACGTAGTCGGTTGGTATACCTCCAAAGATTACTATCTTTATGAGGTGAGATCAGAAACCCATACCCCAGGTTGTTTTCTGACTCTCTCGATCTACGCGGTTCTTGTGCATTCGAAGATTAATGGTTTAGTTTCATCTTTGATGAATTATTTATGTTCCATTACGGACTTCGTGCCTTGAACAGTATTACACTCCGATTTTCATCGAGTTTTACTGTCCTCCCACGACCACTGCATATCTGTTTCCTCTTAGAAAAACCGCATGGTGAGCAACAATCATATTGTTCTCATGTGAGATTTATAAGTACTATACTTATGGTTTCCCCTTAGGATAACCTATAATTGGCACTTATCCAATTTGGGTCCTTAGTTTGGTATCATCCAAACGTTTATGCCTGGCATACCCAAATTATTAGGAATGAGAAACCCTGTTTCTTTCCTGTTCATATCCTATATGATATCTGTCAAACAGATTTATATGGAACCTTATTCTAAATAAGTTTTGCACTGTAAATACATATCCTGTTGAAGGAAATGATGCTCAGAGCGACTCGTGATAAACCTTATCATGTCCAACAAAATTCGGTTTTCAGTTCGGACACACCGTCAAACTGACGTGTCTCGGGAGGAGTCCTCATCTGAAAGAATACCATACTCTTTCATGTATGTTTGAAACTTACTGCTTAAGTATTTTCCATTACGGTCTTACCGTGACGGCATAATACTATAGTCGATCTGTTTATCTACTTCGTGTCGAAACTCTAATAGTTTTTTGATCTGTGTTCTTCAAAAGAAACATAACCATAACGTGATGCCACATCCGTTAAGGTCACGAAATATTCATGTTCACATCTAGCCTAGCTAGATATGGGCCCACTAACTTCACCATGAATAGGGCTAACGGATCGGTGGCACTTACACTATTACCAAGTAAACAGTGTGTTTTAGGTACTTTACCTAATAACTAGATTCGTAGACTTTATTTGAATAGTCAAATCAGTCCTAGTACCCACTCTTCAAAAGTGCGGATATACGACTCTTGTTTA
The DNA here is from genome assembly GCA_019454045.1 of Zanthoxylum bungeanum. NCBI lineage: Eukaryota > Viridiplantae > Streptophyta > Magnoliopsida > Sapindales > Rutaceae > Zanthoxylum > Zanthoxylum bungeanum. The sequence goes on from SKCR01003294.1 coordinate 66,028, forward strand.
ATTCTGTCCTAGACAACAATGCCACAATAAGTCTCTACGTGATCAAATCAATTTGAGCTATTTATTTGTCATTTTATATGTTTGAGATTTTAATTATATTCAAAATATAAATTCTGTTATTCACATCTAATGTGTTTATCTCAGTATCATCTTTATATAATGAAACACTTAGTGTTCTAGAATATAAAGGTTTATCCACAATGGATTAAACACTGATATAGAGATAATGTCTCTAGTCAAACTAGTTACATATAACAGTTCCTAATTTAAGTACACACCCGAAGGGTAGTTCCTAAACTTAGGTATCTACGGTCGAAACAGCGACTTTCGTCCCGTTTCCGATTCGCAGAGCAATCTCAGCTTGAAGTCAGTATCCTGCTCAAAGCAGATTCTGAACATCAATACATATATTTTATGTACCACACTAAGTATTTAAAATCTAATTTCAATACTAGTTGTGAACATAACTTTGACAAACATTTTTAAAGTAAGAGCCTTGCCCTTTCTTTAATTCCTTCGTATCTGCCATATCCAAATGGTAGTCACTTTGGGATATGTCAATTATCTTTTTCAATATTTCATGAACCTTAGGCCAAGCCTTGGGTTTTTAGAATATCGAAACAATGTGCACCTCGTGCTACATGCCCAATTGCAAACTTTGAATTTTCACCTCTAGAATAGTCAATTAATTCTCCAAGAATTATTTATTGCAATTTTAATACTTATTAAATCTAAACATAGATTTTTGACAAGTATGTTAAATTAAGCACTAAAGTTATCATCACATAAATCTTCCAAAGATTTACGCTCTACTTATTTGCTTAATTTTGGGCGTAAGGTATAATAAGTTATTTTATCAAATAAAGTAACCTATTATTTATTCCCAATTTAAAATTAAATCATTTAAAATATTTTAATCCCAGATTATATTTTAAATATCCAACTTTTCAATTCTTTCTTGATTTCAATAGTCCAACTATTTAATCAATTATTAGTGGTACTATATATTATAATGATTATAATAGTCCAACTATATAATCAAATATAATCCAAATTAATTAACCTCAATTACATTGATTACTATAATTCAATTATAAAATCAACTGTAAACTGAAATTAATTAATTCAAATATATTGATTAATATAATCCAATGATATATAATCAACTATAATACAGTCCAACTGTTTATTAAAACAACATTAAATATTAGTCCAACTAATACTTTTAATATATATGACGAGTGATATTTGTTTGAGCGCGTATGACGAGTAATTGAACGAATATTGCAAATTCAATTCTTGCCTCCCACTATTTTTCGTCGAGCCTCTACCCTCTGTCGAGTACTCGGGAAACCGTGTTTCCTAGTGGGCTAGGATCCCGTTAAATATCACACAATCTTGACTTTGGCCAACAATTGTATGATAATTAACTAGGTAGATCTCGAAGATCAATTGGACATCATCCAACTCCTAGATCCAGTAGGTGGACATCCAAGTCCTAAACATATATCCTATATATGCCTATATATCCAATATATACCCTAACCTTTTTTCCTCTGAATCAACTAGGCATTGGCTTTGGCACAACAAACCTAATGATCCCAGTCAAGCGTGGACCCATTGACCATGGAAGCTTCGTAATCAATGTCGTTGGACAAGAAGTGGTCTTGACTTTGGCCAACAAACCACAACTTGGACAAGACACCAATATGGAACAAAGCCTCGTGATTCAAACACATCTTCGACGGAAAAGGGCTTGACTTTGGCCAACAACCCATGCCAATCTAGGATCTTGAGTAAGAATCACTCAATGGAAGGAAAAGACGCATGATATTTGATGAGGGCTTTTCGCGTGCAAATTGGCTACCAATTTCATTATCTTTGTTAAGGTCTCATCATCATACACCCTTAAACATGCATTCTAAATACATAATAAAGCGCATATGAAAAAATAAAATAATAATGATATGCGGATGGATACTTAACATATTGATCCTAGATCAAATCTCTCCCTTTCTCACTCGAGCTAGCACTTGTATTACTTCTACCCATTACACTACACTTCTAAAGAAACCTCATTAACATTGAGGGGAATAGGTGAGAAGAGAATACAAAGAGAATAGAGGTGATAAGGCTGGACACGCAGGTCCAATTTAATAAATCAAATTTATTACAACAATTTCCAAAATTGCCCCACCCGACTAATATCCATCTGATATACATTATTCATTCATCACACAACACGTATTCACACATAAGCATGCTGTCAATCAATCTAATCAAATTAATTAATCTGATAATTATGTGATCATCCAATGTTCAAACAACGATTTGATTTTGCTCGAGTCAAACTCGTTTTGCGAATAAGTACTCAAAGTACGAATTCATGAATTAATTAAACTACATCATTAAATCCAATTTAACATGTATTTAATACTAATTCACTATTCAATTCCAAATTAAATATACACTTTATTTAATAAACCTTTTCGACTTAAATTCCAAATTTAATCGCTTCGGGTCTCAAAGCCCGATTAACGTCCAACGTTAGTTAATTCAAGTCCAATGGGCTTTTAATTAATTTCTTTAAGGCGTGGGCTTCGGCAACCAAAGCCCAATCAAGGAGTTACCCTATAAGCCAATAAATCAATTTAGGCCCAATTAAACTTTAAAGGTTTATTAAGTCACATTTGGGCTTTATGGTAGTGGTTTTGGGCCCAATTGGATCCAATCCATTTGGCCTAAACCCATCTTGATAAAATCAAGCCCAATAAGCCTAATTACATCTTATAAGCCCAAATCCAATTTAAAGGCCTAATTCATTAAATTACACAAATCCAATTTCGTAATTTAATTACCTAAAGTGCATTACATGATTAATCACCCAAATCATATTATTCTAAAACACCAAAATTAGTAGTCCAATAATCATGTTCATTATCATCATCACATGTCCAACACATAAATGAAAAAATCTAACCTATTACATGCTTTATTGCTCTCGGCCAAGGAGGGATTTTGTGTCCGATTTGTTTCATCAATCCAATCAAACCCACAATCGACATTAAATCAACATCCTAAATGATTTCCAACACATCCAATTGTTCAAAAATCAAAATACCAAGACATTTAAGGCATCATCCAATTCGGCCAAGGTGATAACTTTTGGGGATTTTATATTCAATTCAAAATCCAATCCAATTAGTTTCAAATTAACATTATCCTTCATGATTCTAATTCATCCAATGAACTAAAATCAAAAAATCCAAGAACTCCAAATAGCATACACATTCGGCCAACATAACATTTTTGGGGAAATAATTCCAAATCAATTTTCAACAAATTGGTCCAACCAAAATGCAATTAGACATGTTATAAGCATACTCAAACAATCAATTTATTCAAATCATGCTCAACACAAAATTTACCCAAATTTTAAGCCCTAACATTTTTTTGGTTGAACCTATAGCTCTTGATGCCATTGTTAGGTTTATATCTAGGTCCCAAGATCAAACAAGCGATGAAAAACATGTGTGAACACATCAAAGGAGGTAGCGGAATACTCACATCGATCGGTTGAGACGAATCGGCAACAACAAAATTGATTTTTCCCTTGCAAAACGCAACTGCAGTTCACTGCCCACAAAATCAGATTTTGAGTTGAGAAATGGAGCTCCAAGCTTCATCGAATGGTTCCCGGCTCATGGGTGAACTTCCCTACCACCTTCGCAAGTCTCTCGGAGTGCTAGCTCTTCTTGATTTTTCCACAAAATCAAACACATTGCTTCCCAAACTCACGCCCAAAATGAAGAAAACCAGTGAGCATTTTACTGCCCATTTGGGCGTGAATGATGATGGAGAAAGAGAGGAGGGAAAGTGTGTATTGGTTAGTAAATGATTTCCAAAATCACTTTATATATTTTTCATAAAAATATATCAAACAATTACTAATCAATTAATTAAAATCAAAAAGTAAATGCTTTACAACCACCAAACATTATTCCAACAACACACATCAACTATTCATTTTACTTTAATAAAGTGATGTGTGTCTTTCAATCAATCAATCACATCAATCAATCACATCACTCAAAGTGACATTTGATTTGACGCTTGATGTGACGAATGATTTGACGCTTGATGTGACTTGCATTGCCGCACTCGAATTCGAAATACGAATGCGCTCACAATCACACTCGGGCTCGGGTTCACTAATTCTCAATTAGCGAATTTTATGTCGCGTCGTAATTAAATGATTACGCCTAGCGAATTCACTATTCACGTCGCTAACGAATTAATTCTAAATTAATTCGTTCGCCCGAATTAAAATCCAATTTCAATTCTGCGTCGAAATCTAATTTCGTTTAATATATCGAATATATTAATTTAATCGATTAATTCCGAATTAATCATTTCCTCTCTTTAGACGATATTATATCCTAGATAAAATATCTCCGTAATTAATCCCAGATTAATTCTTTCTCTCATCAAATTAATCCCAGATTAATAAATGTGCGAGTCATGCGTCATCGGTGGATCACTGAGAAGCGACCCATGAGATCCCCGGATATATTGGCAGTAAATACGGTCGTCGGAGTATCCGAATCACGTACGTACCAAGTACTACGTTCTACCGATTTACGAGACAAGGTCGTCGGAGTATCCGAATCACATGCATGTTATGGAAGCGTAACAGCATAGTTCTCATATATTTAAGTATTGGATACTTATGCAAGTGTGATAGGAGGTTGTGTTTGCCGATGGTACGGAAACAGCTTCGCTCTGGATAGACCCATCGGAATCCCATTGGTAGTATGGCTATGTGTCTATGGGAATCCGATTCAGGGTAGGTGTATTTGGTCTTAACCTAAGACTTGTATCGCTAGTACTTGCGACAATCAATACGCTTTGGTTTTGTTCGTCCGGGACTTTAACAGGTTCTGTTTACGCCTCTTCTGGATTTATTGAGAATCGTAGTGTATTGGGTGTGATGTCAAGACGGAAGTATCACTTCAGTCATATGGAGATGATGATCACGCAGGGATACGGAACTGGTACTCTAATGTTTTGCAACCATCGAGATAATATGACAAGGTCATGATTATCCAATTAAAGAGACTAGTTGTTTGTGATCCAATATATGCTTCGTACGGGGCAAACACTATTCCAGCCCCAGACCTAGCATGTGACATTCGATACTGGATCGCAATACGTAATACTACTTATACTACGCATGGCAAACATTATATATTCCTTAAAGAATATTTCTGGAGAATTAGGTAGGCACGGTGTTTTGCTAGAAGCCAACCATGTCTTGTAAATCGGTAAAAGCGTGGTACAGGGTACGCACGTATTCGGATAGTCCGACGACCGGATTTACTGCCAACATATCAAGAGATCTCATGGGTCGCTTCCCGAAGATTCACCGATGACGTATCACTCGAACATAATTAATCTGGGATTAATTATAAGAGAGAGAAAATTAATTTAGGATTAATTGCGGAAAGATTTTATCTGGGATAAAATTCAATTAATAGAGAGAGAACGATTAATTCAGAATTAATCGATAAAATAATATATTCGATATATTAACGGAATTAAAATTAGATTTTAATCCGGGCGAACAAATTAATTTAGAATTAATTCGCGAGCGACTTTAATAGTAATTTTATTAGGCATAATTATTTAATTAAATTTGATTTAATTACGTCGCAACGGAAAATTCGTTAATTCTAATTAACGAATCCGAGCCCGGAATGTGTTTACGGGCCTGCTCGGATTATTAATTAATGTGGGGCCCACAAGTCACATCACTAGTCAACTTTGTCATTTTAGCTTAACGGAAGTTGTTGGTAGTTGAAAACTTGTAAATTACACTTCTATTATTTTATTTGAAGTGTAAAGTGACATATACCAACTTTTGGTATTTGGTAATTAGATTTTGATATCAAAAATTCATTCACTCTTCCTCTCTCTCTCTCTCTTTCACGGTGAAAGTGAAAATTTCCCTTCTCTTTCTTGGCTTGGCCGAGAATTACAAAGGCAAATGAAGTAATTTGTTGCAAATTTTTCCAAGTGCTAGCACACATTACATCATACAAAGGTGATAGGGAAACATTCCCTAGAGTTTGGAATCTCAAACTTGAAGCTTGGAGCTTCAACATACATCAAAGAGAGGAGCTTGGAAAAACTTCTCATAGTGGAATTTTTGAACTCTACACCTACATCCAATCCATTCAATATAAGTATTTCCGCTACTTCTTTGCGTATTCACACATCAATTTTCTTAAAATGATCTTGGATTGTTCTTAGAGACCTACAGTTTTTCTTTTCAGAATTGTGTATATAACATGTGAATTGCGTGATGAACATATCCACTGGAATGCGTCTCAAGAGTCTTAGATATGTCATCTAAAGACTCCTTACTCAAGCCATCCATAATGAATTTAATTTTATCTTCATGGTTATCAGACATCATTCCTAAAGAACGACAACGAGTATTACATGTCATACGAGCACATTTATAGCAAACACTCATTCTTTTAGCTCTTCTCTTTTTAGCATAGGTTCTCTTTCCTAAACCAGACAGATATGAAATAAAAGAGTCAGTGGACTCACCTGCCAATCAGACCTGTGCTTCAATAATCCAACGAATGTCATTAGGAATACCTTTGATCATTAGCAGTCTCATTCATTCCAACCGAGCTTTGTAGACTTTCATCAGAGAGTTTTGAGGGAGAGAATGAAATTGCTTGTGAAGATTTGAGAGAACTTCTTCCATCCTGAAATGACTTTACCTGCAAAAATTAAACACGCAAATATAACACACCAAATCTGAATATATACATAAATTACTGGGTTGCCTCCCAACTAGCGTTAAGTTTAAAGTCGTCAGCTAGACATGACTATCCGAACGTTAGGCTAAGTGTGACACTTTCTTTTTGTCGCTCAAATGATTCTCCCCAGTAGTACTTGACACGCTTGTTTTTAACCTTGAATATTTTGTTGGAGTTGAGATCATGTAACTCAACGGCTTTATCTGGCAAAACTTTGGTGATTAAGAATGGACCTGACCACCATGATTTTGGCTTCCATGGGAAGAGTTTCAACCTTGTTTTGTTTAACAGTAACCTCTGCCCTGGTTCTAGTTGTATGCGCACTAATTTCTCATCATGTCTCTTCTTGGCCTTTTCTTTGTACAGTTTGGCATTCTCAAAATGCTATATGTGAAATTCCTCCAATTCATTGAACTGGTAGAACTGTTTATCTTCTGTTACTTGTAGTGCAAGAATAGGCTTTTTCAGTATGCAGTACACTTTATCTTCAAGCTCCACAGACAATTGACATGCTTTAAGTTTGTCAGTAAAACTTTGCATTGCATTGGAGTTCTGGATGGTACTATGTATCACATCAAGTCTGAAACATTCCTCCTTCTTTTCGTCATCCGGGAAATTCATGGCTTTGAAAACATTGAATGTTACTTCTTGGTCTTATACCCTCATGGTTAGTTCTCCTTTTTGTACATCAATAATGGTTTGACCTGTAGCCAAGAATGGTCTCCCGAGGATGATCGGCACGTCTTCGTCTTCCTCCATATCAAGGACAATAAAATCTGCTGGGAAAATAAATTTGTCAACCTTGACCAGCACATCCTCAACTACACCTCTCAGAAATACGAGCATTCTATCAGTAAGTTGCAGAGAGACTGAGGTGGGCATTGTTTCTCCAATCTGAAATTTCCTAAAAATAGAAAAAGACATCAAGTTAACACTTGCACCTAGATCACACAAAGCCATATCGAAGTTATGTTCTTCTATGATGCAAGGAATGGTGAAACTGCCAGGATCGTTCAACTTTTGGGGAGGATTCCTCTGGATAATAGTGTTGCATTCTTATGTTAATGCTACTGTCTCGTAATCTCTCATTCTTCTCTTTTGTGAAAGAATGTCTTTCATGAATTTGACATAGCTAGGCATTTGTTCCAAAGCTTCTGCAAATGGAATGTTGACATGCAGTTTTTTGAAGACCTCCAAGAATCGAGCAAACTGCTTGTCCAGTTTGTTTTTTCTGGAGACGCTGTGGAAAATGTGGAGGTAGAGTGGTTCTTTCTTGATCTTTTTTTGTTTTTTTCTTTTCCTTCATCTGTGGTACTGCTTCACTGCTTTCTTTTGGAACTTCTTCAATTGATGCCTTGATTCCAACATCTTTGTTGATTTATATACCGCTTTTTAAAATGATGGCATGACATTGCTCCTTCCCCATGTTCCTTGGATTTGGTTCTGTGTTACTGGGAAGATTCCTGGTGGTCTGTAACTCTGAGCATTGGCCAGTTGTCCAATTTGATTCGCCAGTGCTTTAATAGACGCAGATTGTCTTTGAATCAAAGCATCATATTTTTTTAATTGGGCCAGCACTTCCGTTATTCCTGAATCTTTTTCATGCTTCTGGCTTTGTTGTTGGAATCCTGGTGGTGGATTGTTCCTTTGTCCTGAATTGTTGCTCCATGCGAAATTGGGATGATTCCTCCACCATGGGTGTAGGTATTGGAATATGGATTGATCCCCTGTCTGTTGAAATTGTTGATGTAATTCACTATTTATTTATGTTGGGTTGTCTCTGGTGCTCCTCCATATGGTAAACTTGTGGATCCAGTATTTCCTTGCATGCTAAGAGTTTCCAAGGAATTGTTGTTGTCCATTTCTTCAATTAAGTCTCAGGCCTGATCTTCTCCTTTTGCCATTAAAGTTCCACCAGCAGCAGCATCAATGGTGGTTCTCATTATTCCAGAAAGTCTATTATAGAAGGTTTGGACTTGTAGCTACTTTTCAATCTCATGATGAGGATATTTTCTGAGTAAATTCTTGTACCTTTACCAAGTTTCGCAGATGGATTCTAAGTCTTGTTGCACAAAGGATGTGATGTCATTCCTTAGCTTTGCAGTTCTGGCTGGTGGAAAGTACTTTGCAAGGAATTTGGTGGCAAGAGTGTTCCAAGTTGTGATGGAACCTGCTGGTAGTGAATGTAGCCAAGCTTTAGCCCTGTCTTTCAAGGAATATGGAAAACACGCAGTCTCATCTGAATGCATGTTTTGATGTCACACGCATTTGCTAGTAAGAGAGGAAGTATAATACAGGAAATGAAGCCGTCAACCACCGAAATAGTTCTGTCTCGAATGGGAATTGGTGGTGCAACTTACAAAGGTTCAGGTTCCATATTGATCAGTGCTTCTTGGCCTTCTCGCCTTTCCCTTCTAAACTGTCTGATGGTTATTTCAATTTATGGGTCAAGCGGATAGATTTCAAAGCTTCTGGTTCGTCTCATGTAGTCTCTGAGAACCTGAAACAAAAGAAAATGACAACAATAAGTAAAAAGAAATTAGATATAAGTAACGGTATCTAACCTCAAAACTAATAGTGAAAGATAAATAAGTCCCCGACAACGGTGCCAGAAACTTGACCGCCGTAATCACACGCGGTATAACGCAAGTGTTGGACAATTATGACTCATATCATCACTATTTGTAAAGAACATTTGTTTTTTGTACAAATTAACTATGTGACAAAAGGAAATTGATATTTTATCATTATTGTAATTGGATTACTTAGATATATATAATGATAAAAGTCCATATGGTTAAATCGGATTAATAAGATATGAGACAGTATTAATCCACGGACGGTTTAATCATTGAATATCTCTAGTCGTAGTATTATCGATACTGGACATCGATAATGTGGAATAGACTGGTATTACACTTGTGCGCGTTATGGAAGCTTAACGGCATAGTTCTAATATATTTAGGTATTTGATACTTATGCAAGTGTAATAAGAGGTTCTGTTAGCCGTTAGACCGGGAATAGTTTCGCTCTGGATAGACCCACTCAGAATCATATTGGTTGTATGACTATGTGTCTATGGGAATCCGAATCAGGGTAGGTGTATGTGATCTTTAACCTGAGACTTACATCGCTATTACTTGCGACAATCAATTTACTTTGATATTGGTCGTCTGGAGCTTTAACAGGTTCTGTGTACGCCTCTATTGGGTTTACTGAGAATCGTAATGTATTGGATGTGATGTCAAGATGGGAGAATCACTTCAGTCATATGGAGATGATGGTCACACAGGATACGGAACAAGTACTCTTAAAAGCTGCAACTATCGGGAAAGTATGACTAGGTGACTTTTCGATTACAGAGACTAGTTACTCGGGATCCAATATATGCTTCGTACGGAGGAGACACAGAGCCACCCATAGGCCTAGCGTGTGACATCAGATACTGGATCGTATTACGCATTACATAGTATTACTATGCCTGATACATATAATATTCCTCGGCGGATATTTCTGGAGAATTGGGAAGGCACGGTTCTTTGCTAAAAGCCAACCATGTCTTGTAAATTGGTGAGAACGTGGTACGGGATACGGACATGTTTGGATAGTCCGACAACTATATTTACTACCAACATATCCAGGAATCTCTTGGGTCGCTTCCCAAAGATTCACCAATGACATTTGACTCGAATAGAATTAATTTGGGATTAATTATGAGAAGAAAATTAATCTGTGATTAATTACGGCGAGAATTAATCTGGGATTAAATTCGTATAGAAGAGAGAACGCGATTAATTTAGAATTAATTGATAAAATAAATTTAATAGTTAAATTAGATTTTTCTATTTAATTTATTTATTGGGCTAAAATAATATATCGGATATTTAATTGAAATTGGATTTCAATACGAAATTAAAATTGGATTTTAATTCGAGCGAACGAATTAATTTGGAATTAATTCGTAAGCGACTATCGTAATAATTATGCTAGGCATAATTATTTAATTAAATTGGATTTAATTATGTAGCAACGCTAAATTCGTTTAATTCGGAATTAAACAAACCCGGGCCCAAGTTAAGTTGTGTGTTGTGTAAGCCAACTTAAATTTTGAATTTAAAAGAGGTGGGACCCTTGACTTACATCACTTGTCAAAAGTTGATGTGAGTAGTTGGCAAAATTAATGGAAGCCTTTAAACACACAACAACCAAAAACTTGACTCACTATTCACTCATCTCCTCTCTCCCTCTCACTTGGCTGAAACTCTCTCCATTTGAGAAGAAAATTTTGCTTCATATTTTCTTGAAAGCTAGCACATGGAGAGTCAAACAAGGTGATAGGGAAACTCACCCAATGCTTTAACAACAAATCAAAGGCTTGGAGCTTCATCCTACAAAAGAAAGTTTTTGAAATTTCTCAACAAATCAATGTAAGTATTTTCGTAACTTACTTGATAATTTCACACACAAATCATGTTTAGGATATTGGAAGCATGTCTAGAGACAACAATGGTATCAGAGCCTTCTAAATGTGATTTTGAATTCTAGGGTTTATAAACTTTATTTGGTTATTTTTGCTTGGAGCATGATAATTCAAAATTGAGTGTTTGGTTGATGTTAGATGATAATAACTTAGAGTTGTGCATCATTGATTGTTGAAAAATTGATTAGATCAAATATCCCCAAATCCTTATGTTGGCTGAATTGACCCTAGGATATCTCATCGTGATTTTTTAAAATTAGACATTTGGATGTGTTAATGGCATGAAATAAATGTTGAATGTTGATTTAATTGGATTGAAATCAAATTGGATGTTATTTTCATGTAATTGCCGTGAATGAGCATATTGTTGGAAGACTTGATTTTGCTTCAATTTGTGTTGGACATGAATTGGAATGATAAATCATGATTAATTAGATTAATTAATATTTTGGAAATATTAGATTAATTAATTAGTTGTGTTAATTACACTTAAATTGAATTAATGAATATTTAGAATATTGTATTAATCTAATTTAGTTATATTTGGGCTAATGGACTTGGTTGGGCCCAGTTTGGTTTTGGACAATTGGGTTGAATCCAATTGAGCCTAAATCATTTCCATAAAAGTCCAAAATATGACTTTGGGCCTTTTAATAATTTTATTGGGCCTAATGAGCCAAAATTAAATTATGGCATAGGGTGATTCCTAAATGGGCCAGGGCATTATTGGTTTGATCCATAATGGCCAAAAGTTCATGCCTAAAGAATTAATTAGGCCCATTGGACCTAATAGAATTGGCATTGGATGCTAAATGGGCTTTTGAGACCCATTTGGATTGGATTTGGAATCCAAGTCTAAAAGCCATTAATAAAATAAGTGTAACTGTTTAATTTGGAATTAAACTTGAATTAGTATTGAATACAATTTAAATTGGATTTAATATTGTAGTTTGATATAATTCAAGAATACTTAGTTTGAGTATTTATTCTTAAACGAGTTGGACTCGCGCAAATCAAATCGTTGTATGAACATTGGATGGTCATTAATTGAAGAATTAATTAATTGGATTAGATTGATTGACAATATGCTATGTGTGAATACTTGTATCTATTTTTTGATTAATGTATATCGGATTGATATTAGTTAGGTGGGGGCAATTTTGGAAATTATTGTAAAATGGTATTTATTTGAAAATGGACCTGCGTGTCCAGCTTATCACCTATCATTCTCATTGTATTTCTCTTCTCACCAATTCCCCTCAATGTAAATGAGGTTTCTTATAGTGTTATGTAATTGGGTTCTTAGAAGAATGTAAAGTGTTACCGGGAGAGAGGAAAAGAGAGAGATTTGTTCTAGGAATAAATTGTATTTATCCATCCGCATATCATTATTAACTTATTGCGCCTTATTATGATTTTAGAATGCATGTTTAAGGGTGTATGATGAGACCTAATCAAATAATAAATTGGTTGACAATTTACGAAAACGCCCTCACATTTGATTTTAAGCATTTCCTTCCATTGAGTGGTTCTCTCTCAAGATCCAAGATTGACTTTGATTTGTTGGCCAAAGTCAAGATCATTGTCTATCGCGGATGTGTTTGAACCATGAAAGCTTTGTTAACATCGCATGTCTTAGGTAGCTGTGACTTGTTGGCCAAAGTCAATGTCACTTATGTTCATCGATGTGGATTACGAAGTTTTCCCACTGTCAATGGGTCGCGCTTAATTGGAATCATTAAGCTTGTTCAGCCAAAGCCAAGTCTTAGTTGATTCATAGGAAACAGGTTAGAAATATATTGGATATATGTTTCGGACTTGGATGTCCACCTACCGGATCTAGAAATTGGATGGGATCCAATTGATCTTAGAGATCTACCTAGTTAAATTTTATGTAGCTTGTGGCCAAAGTCAAGGTTGTGTATTATTTAACGGAATCCTAGCCCACTTGGAAACTAGGTTTCCCGAGTACTCAACAGAGGGTTAGAGGCTCGCCAAAAAATAGTGGGAGGCTAGTATTAAATTTACAATTTCATTTAATACTCGCTAATATGTGCGCTTTATTATTATTTATCGTCTTTATATATATTAGTTGGACTAATATTATTTTATTATTTTCTTTGAACAGTTAGACTTTACTCAAACAGTACTCCACTTGTAGTTGGTTATATAGTTGGACTATAGTAACCATTGCATTTTGAGTGTACCCGAAATATTTGATTGGATAGTTGGACTATAGCAATCAAAATGGCTGGAAAGATTAGCGTTAGGGACATAATCATGGGCGAGAATGTCTTTAACAGTGTAAATTTTCCAAACTGAGAGATGACTCTCAAGATAGACCTAGGAGCTGAGAAGTTGCTCTACGTTATAGAGAGACCTCTTGGGCCTGAGCCCGAACTTGAGCGACCAGTTGATTGAGAGCTTTGGAAGACTCATCGAGATGATAACTTTACTGCTCAATCTGTCATGCTTGCTGCAATGACTCCTCAGTTTCGTCATCAAAATAAGGGATTGGATCACTATAATATGATGTTGAAATTGAAGGATCTTCATAGATCTAATCTTAGATCTCAGAAGTATGAATTGCAAAAGAAGCTCTTTTGCTCACATATGTCAGAGGGTACATTTGTTGAACACTACATGTTGCAGATGATTGCTGACATCGAATAGCTGGGTCAGCTGGGCATTACCTTCGAGGCTGAGACTTCTATAGATTTGATCTTACAGTCTCTGCCGATTACTGGGGTGGGTTCATCATGAACTATAATATGATTCTCCAAGAGAAAACTCTTGGAGAGTTAATGGCTATGCTAAAAGAGGCAGAGCCAGAGCTTCAAAAAGGCAAGAAGTGTGAGGCGCATCTTACTTCGACATCCAAGAAGGCCAAGACTTGGCCGAAGGCTTCTGGGGGTGTGAAGAAGAAGAAAAAGAAGGGCAAGGCTAAATCATCACAGTCTTCTGGGAAGACGAAAAAACATATCCCAAGACGTCTGCCTACACTGTGGCAAACGGGGTCACTGGAAGTGTGACTGCCATAAGTACCAGGCAGACTTGAAAGAATCGAAGGTGGGCAAGGCTCCGGTTTCAGGTATGTTTATTATTGAAATAAACATGTCCACTACTGGTTTTAAAAATTAGATTTTTGATTCTGGATGTGGTACTCATATATGTATGATGTGCATGATCTGTATATTAGTAGGAGACTGGCTTGAGGAGAGATCGACCTGCGAGTTGGAAATGGGACGAGAGTCGCTGTTTTGGTCGTTGGCACCTATATTTTGAATCTGCCCTCGGGGCATGTACTACATTAGGGGACTATTATTTTATACCTAGTTTGACTAGGAATATCATCTCTATATCTTGTTTAACCTGATGTGGGTATACCTTATATTCTGGAACACTGGGTGTTTTGTATATAAGAGATGATATTTTGATATGTACAGCAGATGTTAATAATGGTCTTTATATTTTGAATATAAATGAATCTCAAACATATAACATGATAAATAAAATGCTCAATTTGAGTAAAACGATGATACTTATTTGTGGCATTGTCATCTGGGACACATTAACAAGACTCGTATATCCACACTTTCGAAGAATGGATACTTGGACGGATTTGATCTTAATTCATATGATATCTGCGAATCTTAGTTGTTATGCAAAATGCCTAAACAACATTTTAGTGGTAAATGTGTATGTGCCACTGAGTTGTTATCCCTCGTTCATAGTGACGTATGCAGGCCCATGCCTAGTCAGGCTAGAGATGGATATGAATACTTCGTAACCTTTACGGATGATGCATCGGGTTATGGTTATGTGCATCTTATGAAACCCAAGTCGAAAATTTTTGAGAAATTCAAAGAGTTTCGACACGAAGTAGAAAAACAGACTGGCAAAAGTATTAAAATGTTGCGGTCGGACCATGGTGGAGAATACTTAAGCAATGAGTTTCAAGATTACTTAAAAGAATACGGTATTCTTTCACAATGGACTCCTCCCGGAACACCTCAATTGAACAGTGTGTCCGAACGGAGAAACCGAACTTTGTTGGACATGGTAAGGTCAATGATGAGTCGCACAGAGCTACCAATTTCCTTCTGGGGATACGCATTAAACAGTGCAATACTTATTTTGAATAAGGTTCAGTCGAAGTCTGTTGGACAGAATCCATATGAAATATGGACAGGAAAGAAACCAAGTTTCTCATTCCTGAAGATTTGGGGATGCTGGGCATATGTTAAACGTTTGGATGGTACCAAACTAGAACCCAAATCGGATAAGTGTCTATTTGTAGGGTATCCTAAGGAAACGAAAGGATATTATTTCTACAACCCATAAAAGAACAAAATATTTGTTGCTCTCCATGCGGTTTTCCTAGAAAATGAATTCATGAATGTAGTGGTAAGTGGGAGGAAAGTAGAACTCGATGAAAATCAGAGTGATACTGTTCCTTGCACCGATCCCCTCACGGAACACGAACAGTCCATCAGGGATGAGACTGATCCATAATCTTCTAATACACAATAACCACGTAAGTCAAAGAGAGTCAGAAAATAACCTGAGAGGTATGGGTTTCTGATCTCACCTCATGTAGACATTAATCTTATTGAGAAAGATGAACCGGCTACATATGAGGAAGCGATTCAAGGTATCGACTCAGTTTTATGGCAAGATTCCATGAAGTCTGAAATGGATTCCATGTATACCAACTAAGTTTGGACACTGGTTGATGTACCATAAGGCATTAAGCCTATTGGAAGTAAATGGGTTTTCAAAAAGAAGACGGACATGGAAGGCAACATACAAACGTACAATGCTAGGCTTGTAGCTAAAGGGTATCGTCAACAACATGGTGTCGATTATGATGAGACATTTTCAGTCGTTGCCATGATTGAATCCATTCGGATAATGCTTGCTATTGCTGCATATTTCGATTATGAAATATGGCATATGGATGTCAAAACCACTTTCCTTAACGGAAACCTTTTGGAGGATGTTTATATGCAACAACCTGATGGTTTTTTCATACCAAAACATGCAAACAAGGTTTGCAAGTTAAACTAATCCATTAATGGATTAAAGCAAGCATCGCGTTCTTGGAACCAATGTTTTGATGAGATTATAAAAGAATATGGTTTCATTCAAAACGAAGATGATTCTTATGTATATAAGAAGGTTAGTGGGAGCGCACTGACATTCATTGTCATAAACGTGATGATGTATTGCTTCTTGGCAATGACATTCCCATGCTACAATCAGTGAAAGCTTGGCTTTCATTAAAATTCTCCATGAAAGACCTGGGAGAGGCAGCTTTTATTCTAGGAATAAGGATCTACCGGGATAGATCTAGAAAGCTGCTTGGACTCTCCCAAAGCTCGTACATTGACAAAGTGTTGAAGAGATTCAATATGGATCATTCCAAGATGAGGCTGCTTCCGGTGTCAAATGGCGTCTCTCTATCTAAGGATATGTGTCCTAAAACTCAAGATGAGATAGATGTAATGATTCGGATCATGTATGCTTCAGCAGTCGGATCGATCATGTACGCCATGATATGTACGCGATCTGATGTCTCATATGCTTTGAGCATGTGCAGTCGCTATCAGGCTGATCCAGGTGATGGTAACTGGATTGCTGTAAAGAACATCCTTAAGTATCTTAGATGAACTAAGGATGCTTTCTTAGTCTATGGGGAAATAGAACTTGAGGTGACTGGGTTCGCCGATGCAAGTTTCCAAACCGACAAAGACGACTGTAAGTCGCAATCAGGGTACATATTTTGTTTGAATAACGGAGCAGTGAGTTGGAAATCTTCCAAGCAAGAGACTATTGTCGATTCAACAACAGAAGCGGAATATATTGCTGCAACTGAGGAAGCAAAAGAATCAGTTTAGATCGGTAAATTCCTAATTGGATTAGGAGTAGTTTTGTTAGCAGCTGAGCCTGTACCTTTGTATTGTGACAATAATGGGGCAATAGCACAGGCTAAGGAACCACGGTCTCATCAATGATCAAAGCATGTACTTCGACGATTTCATCTTATTCGTGAGATCATACATCATGGCGATGTGAAGATCGAGAAGATCGCATCAGATGACAACATTGCAGATCCGCTGATGAAAGTTATATCTCAACAAAAGTTTGAGCGACATGTACATAGTTCAGGTGTTAGATACTTGAGTGATTGGCTATAGGCCAAGTGGGAGATTGTTGGACAATTATGACCCATAGCATCACTATTAGTAAAGAACATGGTGTTTTTGTAAAAATTAACTATGTGACAATAGAAATTATTATTTTATCATTATTGTAATTGGATTACTTGGATATATATAATGATAAAAGTCAATATGGTTAAATCGGATTAATAAGATATGAGACAGTATTAATCCATGAATGGTTTAATCATTAAATATCCCTAGTCGTAGTATTATCGAGACTGTACATCGATAATGCGGAATAGACTAGTATTACACTTGTGCGCATTATGGAAGCTTAACATCATAGTTCTCATATATTTAGGTATTGGATATTTATGCAAGTGTAATAAGAGGTTCTGTTAGCCGTTGGACCGGGAACAGTTTCGCTCTGGATAGACCCACTCGGAATCTCATTGGTAGTATCATTATGTGTCTATGGGAATCCAAATCAAGGTAGGTGTATGTGATCTTTAACCTGAAAATTACATCGCTATTACTTGCGACAATCAGTTTACTTTGATATTAGTCATCTGGAGCTTTAACAGGTTAGGTGTACGTGTCTATTGGGTTTACTGAGAATCGTAGTGTATTGGATGTGATGTCAAGATGGGAGTATCACTTCAGTCATATGGAGATGATGGTCACACAGGATACGTAACTTGTACTCTTAAAATCTGCAACTATCGGGAAAGTATGACTAGGTCATGACTTTCTGATTATAGAGACTAGTTACTCGGGATCCGATATATGCTTCGTACTGGGCAGACACAGAGCCAGCCCTAGGCCTAGCATGTGACATCAGATACTGGATCGTATTACGTATTACATAGTATTACTACGCCTGATACAAATAATATTCCTCAGTTGATATTTCTGGAGAATTGGGAAGGCACGGTGTTTTGCTAGAAGCCAACCATGTCTTGTAAATCGGTGAGAACGTGGTACGGGATACGCACGTGTTCGGATAGTCTGACAACCGTATTTACTGCCAATACATCCATAAATCTCTTGGGTCGCTTCCCAAAGATTCACCAATGACATTTGACTCGAATAGAATTAATCTGGGATTAATTATGAGAGAGAAAATTAATCTGGGATTAATTACGGCAAGAATTAATCTGGGATTAAATTCGTATAGAAGAGATAACGCGATTAATTTAGAATTAATCAATAAAATAAATTTAATAGTTAAATTAGATTTTTCTATTTAATTTATTTATTTGGGCTAAAATAATATATCGGATATATTAATTGAAATTGGATTTCAATACGAAATTAAAATTGGATTTTAATTCGGACGAACGAATTAATTTGGAATTAATTCATGAGCGACTATCGTAATAATTTTGCTAAGCATAATTATTTAATTAAATTGGATTTAATGATGTAGCGACGGCAAATTCGTTTAATTCGGAATTAAACGAACCCGGGCCCAAGTTAAGTTGTGTGTTGTGTAAGCCAACTTAAATTTTGAATTTAAAAGAGGTGGGACCCTTGACTTACATCACTTGTAAAAAGTTTATGTGAGTAGTTGGCAAAATTAATGGAAGCCTTTAAACACACAAAAACCAAAAACTTGACTCACTATTCACTCATCTCTCTCTCCCTCTCACTTGGCTGAAACTCTCTCCATTGGAGAATAAAATTTTGCTTCAAATTTTCTTGAAAGCTAGCACTTAGAGAGTCAAACAATGTGATAGGGAAACTCACCCAAGGCTTTAATAACAAATCAAAGGCTTGGAGCTTCATCCTATAAAAGAAAGTTTTTGAAATTTCTCAACAAATCAATGTAAGTATTTCCGCAACTTACTTGATGATTTCACACACAAATCATGTTTAGGATCTTGGAAGCATGTCTTAGAGACTAACAGCAAGCGCACGTCTCATTCAAGTAGTATAAAAAGTATCGATCCCACGAGGACTTAATACCAAAGCTATTAATTTATGAAGCCAAATTTTTAGGAGTATTTAATGGAATGATTGTTTGATTGGATGGTGATTTTAAATTAAAACAAGTAAATAAAATAGCGCGAAAGTAGATTGAGGAAAATTTAATATTAAGAAACTATCCAGGTTGTGAATCCTTCCAAAATCTTTTAAAGATGAAGTGGTTATCTCATGTTTGAGTAATATATTGGTTTACTAACCTGGAACACGAAATTATGCAAAAGCCTCTGTCGATGATCAACTATAAATACTTAGTGTAACACAATTAATCATATGTCTATGTCAACCAAGTTACCTGAATTCATTAAGATTAAGTTCCAATTATGGCTACCCCCGCCAGACAGGTATATGTCAATCCTGTAAGGAAATCTATTAAAGGGTTATCTATCATCAATGAAGATCGTGGGCTATTAAGTCTAAGGCCGAAACCTAAAATTTCTTTGTCAAGTTTATTTTAAGTTTACCACATCAATCTTATTAATGGCCAGTTAACAAGAAGCATTAAACTTAAGACTTAATAAATAAACCTTTATATTACCCAAACTATAAAATAACCCCTTATAAACCAGTGATATTAGAATTCATCACAACCCCAGATAACAGGTTTAGTTACTACACATAACTAAGACTAGTAAAAGTTTAAATAAATTAAATGATATAAAGTAAATGCTGGAAAATAAATGCTGAAAATTAAATAAAGTAAATACTGGAAAGTAAATGGTGGAAATTTAAAAAAAAAAGTACAATAAAAGAAAATGATGGGGGTTAAAGGATCCACTTTTATTACTACTATTTTAAAATGTTGGGGCTTAGGTTCTACTTCTACTTCCATCACATCTCCACCACCCACGCTTGATGAGTGGTAAATGTATCACTATTTCCCACTTATTTGACCTAATATTTTATATAATTTCTTGATTTTTGTGAATATTTTGATGTGTTTTGTGTTATTTTGTAGATAAATAAAAAGTTCAGGACTCTCTGGAGGTGATTTGGGGCTAAAACAGTGAAAAAATGGACAAAAGGGTAAAATGGTAATTTTGCGCGTCATGACCGCTAGCGTGCAACAAGAGCCTGCTAAAATGCACCGGGACATGTGTCAAAATCTGAGAAGTTTGATCTTGCTAACATGCGCTGGATCATGCTAACGTGCGCCGGATCTTGCTAACGTGGGCATGCCACGTGTCAATATCACAGCAAATATGCTAACGTGCGTCGTGCCATGTGTCACCATCACATGTTGCCGACAATCATCATCAGTCATGTGTCATCCACGTATCTGCCACGTCAGCAGCAGACCGAGTCATTGTGCCACGTGTCGTCCACGTCATCATCCACAAATCACAAATCACAAATCACATATTTGGTGTGCTTTCCTTTGGGTCTTTATAGGCTTTAAAAGGATGCATATATTTTGTAAATATTTTTAATATTTAAATTATGTATTTTTACTTCTAATTTTAATTTCAGTATCTTATACTTTCAGCACTTTTACTTTCAGCACTTTTACTTTCAGTACTTTACTTTCAGCACTTTTAATTTCAGTAATTTACTTTCAGTAATTTTAGTTATGCATTTTTACTTTCAGTAATTATTTTTATTTATTTTCTTTTTATTTCTTTTATGTTCAGTAGTAAATTTACCGCTGGGGTAAGGGTGAAGCTTTTTACTTTTATAATTTAGATTAATCTCCCACAATTATAATATATAAATTATCTTAAAACCTAACTTAATTGGATACCGCCTTATTGGTCGGTTGGACTTAATTAAATTAATTTTAACCTGACTTAATGGGATATCGCCTTATTGGTCGGTTGGTAATTAATTATTAATTTGACTTAATCAGGATACCGCCTATATGGCTGGTTGATAATTATCACGCAGATTTATATATTATAATAAGGGAGATTTCTAAATTAAAAATAGTAAAGGTAGATTAATCTCACTTAATTTATAATATTGAAATTTCAATTTAATATGGATTAAAAGTTGATTCCGCCTTAATGGCTGGTTTTAATTATGTAACATAATGTGACACCGCTTGTAGGTCGGTCTTTAGGTGACAGATGATTACCACCTATAAGGCTGGTTTATGGATAAATAATAACACCACATTTATGGCTGGTTCAACTTAATTGGGTAACACTGACAATTTCCATATTATAATAAAGTGAGATTTCTAAAAGTAGATCCCCTAACCCCCAGCATTTTATTAGTATTTTAGGGTGTCACATTATGTTACATAATTAAAACCAGCCATTAAGGCGGAATCAACTTTTAATCCATATTAAATTGAAATTTCAATATTATAAATTAAGTGAGATTAATCTACCTTTACTATTTTTAATTTAGAAATCTCCCTTATTATAATATATAAATCTGCGTGATAATTATCAACCAGCCATATAGGCGGTCTTTAGGTGACAGATGATTACCACCTATAAGGCTGGTTTATGGATAAATAATAACACCACATTTATGGCTGGTTCAACTTAATTGGGTAACACTGACAATTTCCATATTATAATAAAGTGAGATTTCTAAAAGTAGATCCCATAACCCCAGCATTTTATTAGTATTTTAGGGAAGTGATAAAACACAATATTAATAAGCTTGATAATTGATTTAATTATATAATGGGTAATTCCTTAGTTTGTTTATTGAATCTTAAGCTTAATGTTTCTTGTTGCCTGATCACCAATAAGATTGATGTGGTAAACTTAAAATGAACTTGGAAAAGGGATTTTAGGTTTCAGCCTTAGATTCAATAGCTCACGATCTTCCTTGAGGATAGATAACCCTTTAATAGATTTCCTTACAGGATAGGAATATACATGTCGGGCCTGGGTAGCCATAATTGGAACTTGGCCTTAATGAATTCAGATAACTTGGTTAACATAGACATATGATTAATTGAGTTATACTGGATATTTGTGTCTGACCATCGACAAAGGCTTTTGTATATCTTCGTGTTCCAAGTTAGCAAACTGATTTATTACACATATATAAGATAATAAATTCATCATTAGAATAATATTGTGTGGAGTCACAACCCTAGGTATTTTGTGTCTGTTGTTATTTTCCTTAGTATTTTCTTTTGTATTTTTATTTTATTTTATTTAGCAAATCCACATTCAACCAACCAATCAAGCAATCATTCCCTTCTCCCTATAATTAGATACATGTAAATAAATAGTATCGATAATTAATAACAATAGTACGAATTAAGTCCTCGTGGGATCGATATTTTTATACTACTTGAACGATACGTGCGTTTGCGTTATACGCGTGTGATTATGCACCGGTCAAGTTTTTGGCGCCGTTGCCGGGGACTTACGCTCTTTGGTCAAAAGATTCCCCGAGGAATGTCTCATGGTATTATAGACTTGATTGAGGATGCCAATCATGCCAATGAATTTGTCTGTTGATTAAATTCCCAACCAATTTGCTCGAAAGTTACATTCTCTACCCCTTCCAGTAATTTCTTCACCTCCACGAGGTAGGCTATCATATTAGACTCCCTAGCCTGAAAGTCATCATTCAATTGTTTGATAGGCAATTGTGAATCACTTTTCACCATAACATCTCTGGCCCTGACAGCATCACACAATCTCAGCCTAGCCAAAATTGCTTCATACTCGACTTCGTTGTTGGTAGTCTCAAATGAAAACCTTAGTGCTAAGAATAATACCAGCCTCACATTCCTCTGAACTGATCGACCTGCCTATATACAACTCGTATTTCTCTTCTTCTTCCCTGACCACCAACACTCGTGATCCTCTGAATTCTGCCATAAAATCTACTAAAGCTTGCCCCTTAATGAGCACTTATGGAAGATAACAAATATCATATTCACTTAGCTCTACCGACCATTTCATAAGACGACTTCGGGTCTGTGTAAAATTTTCCTAAAGGGGTGATCAATGTATACCTCGATGAGGTGTGCTTGGAAGTAAAGATGTAATTTTCTAGTTATCGTAACTAGTGACAAGGTCATTAACTCATGAGATGGGTATCGAGTTTCTGCATCTAACAATGCCTTACTATAATAATAGACTGAAATCTGGACTATATTTATTTCATGTACTAGTATCGAGCTAACATCATGCGGTGAAACTGATAAGTACATAAATAACTTCTCAACTGGGATTGGCTTAGTAAGAAGCAGAGGTCGAGTTAAGTACTCCTAAAGCTGCTGGAATGCATCATGTACTCACTTGTCCATTCTACCTCTTTATTTGCCTTCTTTCTTAGTTGAAAGAAGATATGATGCTTGTCGATAACCTTTGATCGGTGAAATCACTCATGTTACGCAAGCGCAGATATCGCTCAAGTAGTATAAAATGTATCGATCCCACGAGGACTTAATACCTAGGCTATTAATTTATGACGTTGAATGTTTACGAGTATCTAATAGATTTCATTGTTGATTGGATGGTGATTTTAAACTAAAGACAATTAAATAAAACAGTGCGAATGTGAATTAAAGGTAAAATCAATATTATAAAACTATCTAGGGTTGTGAATTCTTCCAATATCTTTTTAAAGATGAAGTGGTTATCTCTTGTTTGTGCAATATATCGGTTTATTAACCTGGAACACGAAATTATGCAAAAGCCTCTGTCGATGGTCAGCTGCAAATACCCAAATAACCCAATTAATCATATGTCTATGTCAACCAAGTTACCTGAATTCATTAAGATTAAGTTCCAATTGTGGCTACTCCTGCCCGACAGGTATATGTCTATCCTGGAAAGAAATCTATTAAGGGGTATCTAATCCTTAAGGGAGATCGTGGGCTATTAAGTCTAGGACTGAAACGTAAAATTCCTTCGTCAAGTTTATTTTAAGTTTACCAGATCAATCTTATTAATGGCCAGTTAACAAGAAGCATTAAGCTTAAGACTTAATAAATAAACATTTATATTACCCAAGACACAAAATAACCCATTATAAACCGGTGATATTGGAATTCATCACAACCTCTGATTATGTATTTAGTTACGACACATACCTAGGATTACTAAACACTTAAATAAACAAAACATCATAAAAATAACTTGAAGATAAATAAAAGTAAAATTACAATAATGAAAGAAAATGATGGGGGTTAGAGGATTCACTTTTAATATTTCAAAATTAGAAATCTCCATTATTGTCAATGTTTACCGATTAATTAATTATATTTAACCAGACCATAAAGGCGAAAATTCCATTTGTCTCAATTAAGTCCAACTGACCATATAGGCGGTAACAAGGTTATTACCTAAACCGACCATATAGGCGGAAACTACGTCTGAAATGTAAAACCGACCATATAGGCGGTAAATAAGGTTGTCACCTAAACCGGCCATATAGGCGGTAACTAATTAATCCAAATTTTAATTAAAATAAGGGAGATTAATCTAATTTATTATATTAAAAGTCTCACATTTTCACCCCAGCAGAATGAGATTACCTGCTCATGCTGTAAATGAAAACACACAAAATTTCATTAATTAAATAAAACGAAAATACAATAAAACTTAAATAAATATACAAGACACTTTCTTTTACGTTTTCATGGAAAATATCCTCCAAAGAAAACATGAAAAATTTACAAAGTTTAGCTTGGTATTTATAGGCAAACCTAAAGGCTTCCACCAATTTTTCCACCAATTGCTCCACCAAACATGGCACCAAACATGACACCAAACATGGCACCAAATCCTCCACCAAACATGCAAGCATGTTTGGTGGAAGTTTGACAATTTTCATTTTTTATTTTATTATTATTATTTTGTTTTGAAAATGACTTTAATAATTACACATAACACACTTCCGGACGTTTTTATCAATTTCGATCATGGACACTTCAGAATGTGAAATTATTATGAACTTCAAAGCTGTAGATCTTTGAGTCTTCTTTACTCTGGAACTTGAATCACCTCAATCCGATATCGGAATACAAAGTTATGGCCAAAATATGACAATTGCGCAAAGTTGGAATTTCCGAAATTGTACTTCGTTAGAACGTCATTTCAAGTTTCCAATCTCCAAAATCAAAATGTCAAGTCCAATTTTTACCCTTATTTGTTCCACATTTCGTCCTGATTGATTCCATTAAGTCCCAATTTTATTTTATCTGCAAAATAAACTAAAACACATCAAAACATTCATAAAACTCGAGAAACTATACAAAATATTAAGTAAAAGGGGCGGTAAATATTGATATATTTTCCACTCATCAACCTTTGAGATGAACCGATTAAGTGTTGCAATCCGACCCGTCAAGCTTTGAATTTTTTTAACTATCCTCGGGGACTTCACGTATACCACTGCCTTGATCTTCTGGGGATTAGCTTCAATGCCCCTTGCACTGACTATGAACACCAAGAACTTTCCCGATGAAATGTCGAATGCATACTTATCCAGGTTCAACTTCATCCCATACTTCCTCATGAGCTCAAATGTTTCCCTGAGATTCTTCAGATGATCCTTGAACAACACTGTTATTATGATCATGTCATCGACATAAACTTACATTGTTTGACATATGTCATCCTTGCACTCTTTAATCCAAACGACATCATTTTGTAGAAATACAACCCATGATCTATAATAAAAGATGTATTTTCTTCGTCCTCGGGGAACATTCTAATCTGATTGTAACCCAAGAACATATTCATGAAACAGAGAAGCCCATGACAAACCGTTGAATCTACTAGCTAATCAACTTTGGGAAGTGGGAAGCTATCTTTAGAGCAAGCTAAGTCAGAGAAATCCATACACATTCTTCATTTTCTCTTTGCCTTTTTGACCAAGACAATATTTGATACCCACTTTAGGTACATAACTTCCCTGATAAACCCGACCTGTAATAATTTTTCCACCTCTACATTGATGGCTTTATACCGCTCTTGGTTAAAGATCATTATTTTCTACTTCCCCACCTTGTGAGCCTGACCAATGGACATGCGGTGACTTATGACTCGGGGATCAATCCCAGGCATATCCTTATGACTCCAAGCAAAAACATCAATATATTCCTTAAGGAATTCAATGAGCTCCTCTTTCAGACTTTGTTCTAACCCGACCACGACCTTCACAACTGATCTAAGCCTGTGAGCGCTACTGATTCTAGCTCTTCTCCAGTCTCTCCACATTTGATAGTCTCATCAGGTCGGTAGTCTCTACCTCCATTGACTTCTCATCCCTCTCTTTCCTATTCTGCCCTGCAACGTTAGTGATGTATAAGGTCTCATTTGAAGTTGTTGCAAAACATATCTTTGCCATTCTCTGGCTTCTACAGACAACCTTAACTCCCTCCCCAGTCTGGAATTTCAAATTCAAGTAATAGCTCGACATGGTTGCTCTTGACTTCATCATAAAGGGTCTTCCTAAAATCACTTTGTAATTGCCCAAATAATCTACCATTGTAAAGTCCATCATTATGATCCGAGTATGAGGGCTCATTCCAATGGTAATTGTAAGCTACACCCAATCAAGTAGAACAACAGTCGACCCCCCCAAACCTATACAATGGAGTATAATCATTTATTAATGTGGTAAAATCCACACTCAGCCCATTCAATGCCTCATTTGATATAATATCCACCGCACTCCCAAGAAACACCAATATCATGTCTATGTCTGACCCTATTTAACGGCAGTAATTATAAGTCCATCGTCGTGAGGGTAACTCACTCATGAGCATCCTCGTCGGTGAATATTATCAGAACCGATTGGGATTTCTCTATCATCGGGGCTCTCTCCGAATTAAGCACCTCGAGGGCATTGATTGGACAATAATTCTTCCTAGTCTGATTTGAGTCTCTCGCCAGCATTCTTCCTCCTCCAATAGTAAACACAGGTCATTGCTCTCGATGTTGTCTTACTCTTATGGCTTCATGATCTATACATTCCTTAAGATGGTCTTTTTTTACCAGGTCGTCGACCTATTCCTCTGCACCTTTCGGTTCCGTGACTCTTTATATTGTGGTGAGAGCAATATACCCTATTATCTCTTCTATCAATGGGAACCTTCTATGACCGGGCTCCATCATCAGCCCTTTATCTTGAATCTCTCGGGCCACTTGAAACAAAAGCATGTTGAGAGCAGTGTATTACTTAAGAAACCTTAATTAGAGCATTATTTTCAGCATCGGGTTCCTCTGACCAATAGGCCTGAACTTTTACTGCCTCAGACCCGGCCCTCTCCAGTCGCCACTATCTCGACATTCTTCTTTTCTTACTCCATTCTTTTCCCGAGCACTACCTAATCAGGCTATCTTCTCCTCATCTTCGAGCGACACAAATCTCCTAACTTGTTCCAATGTTGTAGTATAATTTCGCACCTTCTGAATCCTAAAGTGGGACCACAATCTTCTGACCCTTAGCGCACCCTTCGGACTCTTCGAACTTCTGTAGATTCATATGCCTCAGCCTTCAATACCAAGTTATGGTATCAATCCAAAAAACTCTTGAGTGGCTTGTCATCTCGTTGCTTTATTATTCTCAATGACCCGATCATCTTTCTTGGTGTACAAGCTCCTTTTAAGTGACGTACAAAGGACTGTCGCAACTGGGAAAAACTACTTATACTTCCGGATGTCAAGTTTTTAAACCACAGGCTGACAGGTTCTCGCAGCTTTAGTGGGAATTTCTTACAAATTGCCTGTCTGACCAAGCTCTGAATCTCCATAAGCAGCACAAATTTCTCTACGTGTGACTTAGGATCAATATTACTTTTGTACACATCTATCGTGGGCTTAGTAAACCACTTTGGAAACTCTGCATCCAGGATCTCCTTTGTAAAAGGAGATTTTGTCTCCAAATCCTGATCTTCGTGGGCACTCCTCGCGTTCCCATCTCTCATCTCTTCATCCATCGATTGAACTAATTCCTCTGATGGTTCTCGATATTTTCTTATCTTCTACTGGAGATCTCATCATAGTCCTCTCTTTGATCATGATCTTTCCTCTCACGCGGAGCTCTTTGTTCTCACTCTTGATAATTCCCTGAATCATATTGACAAGGGCTGCTGCTTAGTGATTTGGGTATTCATATATTGTTATGCATCTCCAGAGGCTTCTCTAATAGCGCGATACTATCCACAACTACTTATCTCACCTTATGTTGTTTCCTCCTTCTGATCTCTTGCTCCCCTTCTCTACCGGCTACTCTATTTCCATTGTCGATGTCTTCCTTCGTACGACTAGGCCTTGCAGGAGCTTGTTCCCCCGACCTTTTCTTCAATCTTTCAATCTTCTCCATAATTTTCTTTATGAAGGTTTTAGTGACATCCCTCTCTTATTTGGCTTTCTCATTTTTACAGTCGCATACTTACTTCCATTTATTGCATCCAATCAACTGTCGATGCCTCCTCGCCCCTATGATTTACGTATCATGCCATCATCGTAGTGTGTTGTTGTTTTTCGCACTGTTCCCCACATATGGCGCCAATAGTTGATGACTGTTTTTCGTTCCAATGGAAAGATTGGAATTCACCCCTCGAATAAACCTCCCTCAATAGTGAATTTGTTTGGTTATGTGAACCACACAAACTTAGCAAAGGATAAACAATCACAGAGACATGATTTAAGTGGTTTGGCGGAGATTGACTCCAACCTACGTCCACGAGAGAAAATGGTGATTTTATTAGTCTTGGGCAAATACCGACCCGAGCACCTAACAAAGAAATTACATTTGGTACACAACAAATAACCTCGGGGTATACAATATGGCCAGGTACACGATTCACTTTCTATCTCTCTATGACTAGCATGTTTTACTAGTTTTACTCTGATTTTACAAGTATTGTGAAATGTAAAAATTGCTAATCATTTCTAATGCGTCTTCTACCCCTTTATATAGGTCATCAAAACCACTATTGCAACCGACCCTAACTTCAGCTTATGTCACTGAATCATCATTACAACCCTAAATCATTGCTTCCACCACCTTCTTAGCCAATCAAATAAGTTTGTTTCCCTGCAACTGTATTGGCCTTTAGCAGTCACTGCTCTGTCACTACACCAGCCTATGGCAATTGACAGGGTTATGAACAATGTGAACCGCTACTTTATTTGTTTCATCATTAGTATTCTAGATACACTACTTTCCAGGTATGGAATATATCATGATGCTATCGAAATGGTCGGTCATCATCGCATCTTCATTCCTCAGGTTGGGCAATCGAGAAAAATGGTACTCTTTCAAATCCAGAATTCAAAGTTGTCGGGTCGGGTTGTTTGCCCCATATGGATCATACTTCATCGGGTCGGGCTGAACAAACTCTCCGAGCACCCCAAAAACTCTCTTTAATGTGAGCGGGTCAGGTACCATCATCACTTGTCTCACCTCAGAATCTCTCTTTATGGAGAACACCTCATCACATATTATGGTCAGACCATTTCTTCAACCTTCATTTTACCTCTGGGTTTTTGGACCTTTCTATCCATTAGATTGGATGGTCATACAATAATCTTCAACCTTCATTGAGATAAAAAGCTTGATAAAAAAAAAAAAAAAAAAAAAAAAAAAAAAAAAAAAAACCCACCGTCAATAGACTTGATTTCCTACAAATCAATAAACGGCATCGGTGGCATATGGTAAAAAAATTCTTACGTGATACTGTAAAAACTATAGATTATTTTGTAGCCTATGACACCTCGCGACATAGGTTTGTTAATTTGGCTCGTTAAACACATGGAACATTTTTCACTGCACATTTAGATGTCATATTTGGCCCATGAGATGAGATTATCTCTTTTTGAAATCATGAAATATAAAAATTGAGAGAAATAAATGTACATTAAAAATTAGAAAGGTTGGACAATTAATTTATTCAGGAAAAAAAAAAAAAGCCAAATTAATTTGGTCTAAATTTAGAAAATATCTAGTCAAAAAATTGAGTGAAGTGAAGTGATGCACAAGAAAAGAAAAATGGGCATTGGTCAGTTCACAGGCACAGCACGCGAAGCCCGCGCACGAGCGATGGGAGAGCAGGTGGGCATCTGAAGCTGAAAATGATGTAGTGGGGTTACGTGGACATGGACATGGATGTATCACTGCCTTAATGACTCCCAATCAAATCTCATAGAAATAAGCATAAAAGTCAAGTCACACGAATTAATCGATGATAACAGGTAAGAGTGTGCGCGGTTCGGTTTGGTTCGGTTTTTAGTAAAAATGGAACCAAATCATATTTTACGGTCCGGTTTTATCTCTCAAACCAAACCATTAAATAACGGTTTGGTTCAGATTGAAAATTTTTTAAACCAGCGGTTTTTGGTTCGGTTCGGTTCGGTTTACGGATTATTCTAATTAAAAAAAATTCATCCACTTAAGAAAAAAAAAATAGTCTAGCGAACAAATAGTATGAAATGCTACGGTGTAAGCTGTGACTCCAGAGAACACATGCACTCAATAGAGGATTGAAAAATGAGGCATAATTAATTCTTATATTTTTTAAAAATTACCTCGAATAATGATGTTATCATCATTTTAATTAAGAGACAAATCAAACAGCTTACTTTCAAGAATAAACCATAAAACAACAAATTTAAGAATAAAATTATTAACAAATAAATTTAAGAATAAAAGTATTAACAAAAAAAATATTAACAAAAAAATTAAGAATAAAAATATTAACATACTAATAAAAAGAAAACATAAAGTAAAATTAAAAGAAAAATGCAAATCTTTTTATAAAAATATATAATTTTTTAATTATAACGGTTCTGTTCGGTTTAACAGGTGCGGTTCGGTTTAGCATCTGAACCGAACCGTAAACTGTTTGGGGTGGGCCAATCCGAACCGTTTGAAAAAAAACCGTAAAATCTGTTCGGTTTGGTTCGGTTCGGTCGGTTTTTTTTGTCCACCCCTAAACAGGCAGGCATTCTTCCACTTGCACGTGCAATGTTTTTGAGAATAAATTTTGGCGGAAGAAAAAAATTAAAAATTGAACTGAATTGATAATTTTTTAATTTAAAAATACCTATTAGATTTTTTAAATAAAAAATTAAACGAACTGATTTAGTTTAATTTTTACTAAAAATTTGAACTTTACCAAATTAATTGAATAATTTGATTTTATTACTTTTTTTTAAAAAAAAATTAATCATTTTGTTTGTTATTTTATATTTTATATTTGTTATATTATTAATTTTTTTGGTGTTTAGTGATGATTAATTTCATGAAATATTTTTATTTTTATTTTTGTTTTGGTTAGGTTCCTTTTTTATTTTTCTATATTTTAATTATTTAAATGATAAATGTATATCATGAAATGTTTATATTGGTGTAGTTGTAATAATTAAAAGTTATAGTATATAAAATTTGAATAAATATTAGATTTAATGAATATTATTAATTTTTCAATTTTTATTGTTATTGTTAAAATAATTGAAAAAAAAAATGAATGGACAATTAAAAATAATTATAATATTTTTTAAAAGAAAAAAACCAAACAATTACTTAAAAAAATCGAATAGTTGTAATTATAATTTTTTTTTATAATTATACCGAATTGTGCCACCCCTAATTTTAAGCATACAGTTAATTGTGTTGTTATTATCATAATTTTTTTTAATTAATAGTTTGGACACAACACATCCATTCTCTTGATGACTATCAGGACTCTCATTTTGATTGTAATTCAAGACAAAAAATCTTCACGATTTTTCACCAATTTTTTGAATTGAGATTAAAAAAATCATCTAAAATCTCAAACTGAATGATTTGGAATCCTAAATCCTCGTCTAAATTAGGGATTTTTAGGTTAAATTGAAATTGGGATGAAAATTTTCTCTGAATCCCAGTTCGATATTTTATTCGAGATAAAAAATTATCTCAAATAGCTAACTATAATTTTATTCTTGACAATTTTTTATTATCCCAAATTCTAATACCAACCCTATTCTCCACTAAGGTGATGAGATTTGAACTCCAAACAAATCTATGGTTCCATTTCAACAAGTAATTTTATTATACAACGGAGGCATGAGTAACATAATATGTACCACTAACCATATTATATGGTATTTGGTAATTTTTCTATATATTATTACTCATGACAAAAATATATTAGATTATTACGTATATCATATGATATCTCTACTTTATTTTAAAAATTTTCCAACAATAAATTTTATCAGTTCAACTTACTAATGAAGTTAATAATCAGTACCTTAAGCCTCTTATACCTTTTGCATTACTATTACTTACATAGTTCGACTTTAAATTTGAAATATTGAACTCTTAATTATTGGTATTGTGGTGTTGTTAATACACACACATATATATATATATATATATATATATTGTGAAACAAAAGTTGATTTGGAATTTAAATTGACTACAGTAGTCAAAATCTGGATTTTACATGTTTGTCTTGTAAACTTTAAAGATACAATTATTAAATTTTAAATTTTTGATGTACACGTTTTATAATGCAAGTTATTGACTGGAGTAATTTTTTTTTTTTTTTTGGTAATGTATTATTAGGTTGTTACATGTCTGATGAGATACTTTTCATTATATTTTAGAATATTTCCAACCAGAAGCGGTGAAATCGAAATTTAGAATTAATGGGGTTAGAATGAAAATCTTACAAACTTGATGAAGCTAAAATTAAAAATAAAAAATTAGAAGGCCCAAAATTAATGTATTCAAAGGTTATTTAGATTATAATAAGCAAAATTTATGTTACAACTCTTCTGAAATTACTACCTTGCCACTCGCCACAACATAAGTCCGCCGCTGTGAACCAGATCAGGATCAAATTCTCAATATGAACAAACCCTAAGATATACACACACATATATAAGTATTTATTTTATTTCTATTTTTTTGAAAAATCCTAAGAGGTATTTTAGTATGTAAATAATTAGTGCCCATGGTACCATAAATTCAGTGTACACACATGGTGCTTATGAGTACGTCACCATCTACTAGTAGGCAAAAAAACATTATTGAGAGACAGAAACAAACTATTTACTATAAATTATTGTAATGATTTGCCCACATGCATGATTTCAAATTCTGTAATCAAAGGTCCAAGATACATATGTTCAACCTAGAGAGAGAGAGAGAGAGAGGTGGTTTTAAGGGGTGATGATACGGCTAATTGATTGAGATCCTTAAAATTAGAATATTTGAATCCAGATAAATGTCGGTTTTTAATATATAATATGATCACATATACATATTTTTTATTGGTAAATAACTAATTTTAAAAACTTATTTAAGGTTTTATAAAATTTAAGATAATTTAAGGTGGGTCTTGAACATAAAATAGTTGAATCAATGAGACACATTCCACTAATGTATCATAATTGCAACTTCTTGAACAATAATACATGCATGTAACTAGTTATAGAAACTAAAAGCATCGTGCCAAAATAATTATTTTGCTTAACCAGAAAGTTATTCTAAAGTCTAAATTAAAAGTCTTTCAATTTTTGTTCATCAATAAAAGATGTTTAATTTTGCCTAACTCTCTCTTTTTTGACAATCTTCGACCGCCCGAACTTTGAAATTAAGCCTCTTCATCACATGCGCAGCATCTACAAGGCTTCCGGCTTTGACCAATTTTGGCAAACATTTTGAAACATTCTATGTACATCTGCCATTTGTCAGTAATGACGAGAGCCTCTCTTTTTTATTTATTTATTTATTTTTTATTATTATTAGTTATAAGAATCAATTCTTGTTTTTGAATTCTCCGGAACTCTCCCTTTTCACTCTTCGATCGTTTTCACTCACATTATGATTCATTCTTTGGAAACTTCCATGCAGCATCTTTCTTTAAATAAAAATGAAAAAAAAAGTTTGAATTAATGATAATATAATGACACACTTTATCTAATGAAGACCATAATAGAGAGCTTATTAATTGGTCGACCAAATAAATAAATAAATAAATAAAAAGGAAAGGCCATGCAGAAATGGGAACCTAATGTAGACACGAATGCTTAACGTCAAAATTGAAAGATAGAGAAACGCTGCTGGTTTTTTTAGTTAAAAACTGCATGAGGGTGGAGCTGCTGTTTCACTGAACTTTACAAGGGGCGGTGTAATTAAAGTTATGCTATTTTGGCTTGAAATTATGCTAAATCTTATACTTTAATTAAATTCATGCATGTATATATATTCATAGGCACGAGGACAATTGTATTATTTTCGAATATTAGTAATTAAACTACTGTTTTAGTTTAACAAAAAAACTCTTTGTTTGTTGATATGGCTACAATTATTGGTTTATTGCTTTCTTAAAAAAACAAAAAAAAGCATTTTAACTTGAGAATAATGTTAGAGTGCACACAAACTTCATGTACAAACTTATGTGAGATAATAATATTGGTTACATGAAATAATACATGTGCGCTACGTGGTATTTTTATCAAACACGATATATGCCACAACACCTAGTAACAAAATTACTTTTTTAAATGAATGTTTAAGTCTCTTCTTTATATGTATATTTTATTATTTTATGACAAAGAAAAAGAGAATCTGAACGTCCCTACCGCATCTATAGAGACTAGTTTCGCTTGACGGATTACCATTGATTAAGGCTCGAAAGAGTTGATGATAAGGTCTGAAAGCTTATAGAGCCATATCGATATGAGAACAAGGGTCATAGGCCAATTGAACAGGTCTAAAGGATAATAATTATGAGTTCTTTATTTACTTACACCACCGTGATGAATTGAACTCAATACCTACTTTATGGAGTAGATAAATTTTGATTAAGTGAGTTAGCATTTGTTGATTTGTAACATACAGTTTGTGGTCCCCAAGGGACGTGGCTTGATGGTGTAGGATTCAGAATCTCATCTTGAGGTCATAGGTTCGAATCCATGGAGTACATTTCCTGTAAGAGTTTGAGACAGCCGGGGAT